>PVKN010029502.1:0-12974 GCA_004027915.1 Capromys pilorides
TAAGTTACAGCCCTCAGAGCAATAAGAAATCCAATGTACTTTGGAATTTGGCACTGATTATAACCTAGAAGTTGGGCAAATAGATGATAGAATTGACTGGGCATTGATGTGTATAATCACTATCAAGACACAGGACGATGAGAGGCATTGCATGAGTTGCCAAGCCATATTGCTGTGGCTAACTGTTGGAAAGATTTGAGCTTTATAGCCGGATATTGTTTGCATAATGGTGAGCTTCACGTTTTAGTATTTTGCAAAAAGAATAAACCTACCTTGAATTCTTCAATGCTATAACAAACGAGTAGGTGATTGTTTTTTCTGATAATTCACTAACTTACCTGTGGAAAGGCCTTGCAAGGGCTCATGATCTTTAAAGGGGTCTTTTCACAGGCCCCATCAAAAGGAAAATAATTCCGTGTTACTTTACCTTAAAGAAGAAAAGCACAGGCTTCTCATGCCTCTCAGATGGAAATACACAGAAAGACAGTGAAGGAGGAAGAGGAGCAGGAGGAAGAGGAGGTGAAAGAAAAGGAGGGAGAGGAGGAGGAAAAGAAAAGGAGGAGGCAGAGGAGGAGGAGTGGAGGGAAAGACGAGGAGAAGGAGGAGGAGAAAAAGGATTCACTCTTGCACAGTGAATGTGCTTCTATATTAAAAAAATCTAAACTGGGCTCTAAATAAACCCTCCCATGTTCGCAGCTGATGCTGAGTCCTGAGAAAGCGAGTCTGGGCTGAGACACCTCATGAGTCAGGAATTCCCGGAAGTGTGATGACAGTTTTCCTTGCCATGTTATAGAATCTGTTTTTCTAAATTATCTTTTAATAAAATTAAACCAGAAGCAAATGAACCAAGTGAGGCGAAGTTGTTTTCTGTTTGACATTGCCCTCTTGCCTGCAAAGTTCACTAGGTTTTAACTTGAAGGTCTGCATAGCTTTTATACAGTGATACTGGTTTTTGATCTCCCTGGATAAAGAAAATAAACTCTTATGCTCTGAGGAAAATCCCCGCTAGCAGTGCAGCAGGGCCGATGCCTGGGCCCCACTCAGACACACATGAACCCAAGCACCTGTGTGGAGAGGACTCCAGGCCAGTTATTTCCCAATCCGGGAAAATTTGTTGTCAGGGACTTGAATGTGTATGAAAGGAATGTTGTTTTGTTTCAAAACCAAAAATTTCCGACAAGACCGAGCATGAGCTTTGTGAAAGGGGAGTGCTTTTTGTGTTTTCTCACAAACAAGCTCAGACACAGCTTTCCTTTCAGCTAATTAAGCTGTTTTAAAGCAAACTGGTCAAACAGTGACATCTTAGTGGGAAGCCAGGGCGTCAATTGCATGATAGGGAAGGCAGGACACTCGGAGGGTGACTTCTGCTATTGTGTTCTTTGGCTGAATATTTTCTACTTGGTCAGTGCTGCCACAGTGACCCCATACAATTGGGGGAATTCAAAGCTACTGACCTCAAGGGACACCATTAAGAAGGCAACCACAGAATGAGATTTCATGGTGAGAAGTCGAACTCACTCTCTCCTATCAGGTCCTGATGCTCACAATATTTTATATGTATGTTTTCTTCCTGTCATTAGCATACTGTTGAAACAGACAGATAAGAATGCAGCCATGGAGAACTGCTCTAATAATCCTTCCTTAATATAGAATTTGCAGGCTTTTTTTTGCCAAAGAATGGGTTCAGAATAAAATCAACTTCCAGATTAACGATGGATGAGAAGGTTGTACGGTACCTAGAATACATTTCTCTCGGCTAACTACACAGGAAAGATGGATTCTCTTTTCTGTCAAGTGTCACACAGCGTATGACGCCCACTGCCTTTTGAAACTGATGAAAATCAATCTGGCCTTGACATTTCTCCATGTTGAAGCAAAGAGAAAAAAAATTGGAATTTCTAACAATAACTGCAAGATTGTTGAAAATATGCCCTCAATATTTCTTACATTAAATCCCAGCACCCTGAATTACTCAAGCTAGAAATGGGTACTTTGGAACTCTGACGTATTAAAAGAAGGGATTTTACCCTATTATTAGTGGATGGTTCATTATTTCTTGCCAAGTAACACAATGTTTTTAATAAACAATATGATTCCAGGGTGAATAATAAAGGAAAACTCTATTAAGGTGTATGTGTCTCTGTTTCGACTAGAGGTTTATGACAAAAGGACATGAAGGAAATAGTTAAAAGCAGATGCAGGAAAAGCACAATTGCTTTTCAACTCTTCCTCAGATATGTCATATCCATGTCAATACCTGATAAAGATCCTGCATTTCCCTTGGGCTTTTAATCACCAACTGTACCAAAAAAGCAACCCAGGGAAATGGATGACCTTGCTGTGAGGAAAGGGGGACAGGTGCACCCACATTTACCTGGTGTCCCTGGCTGAGAGGAGAACTGTGCTACCGTGAGCACTGCAGCTCTGTGGAAGAGAGAAACTTCCAGAGCCAACTCCTCGGATTCTGACTCCCACTTCTCCTGCTTTTTCTCTTCTTCCTCCTCCTCTTCCTCCTCCTCCTCCTCCTCCTGCTCTGTAGCCCTAGACAAGGCATAGCATGAGCCCTCACTGGTCCACAGTCTCCAAGCCTCAGGGGGGAGGCTGGAAGCTCCCAGCCCCCAGGGACTCTCATGACTGCTGTACAGGTGCAGAAGCTGGTAGTAAGAATCACTGTGAATGCAGGCAGCTTCGAGCACCGTGTGCCAGGCTGTGACTTCAGTGTTTTACACACTCATATTCTTAACCTTCAAAAGTCCTACAGGATTGGTTGTTTCTCTCCTTTTCAACACGGAGGAATCTAATGTTCATAGAACCTAGGCAATTGTGCTATGGCGGGGGTGGGGGGGTGGTTCAGATTTTAGCTGAGTTGGCTTGA
Organism: Capromys pilorides; assembly: GCA_004027915.1. Classification (NCBI taxonomy): domain Eukaryota; kingdom Metazoa; phylum Chordata; class Mammalia; order Rodentia; family Capromyidae; genus Capromys; species Capromys pilorides. Next base: position 2,876 of record PVKN010029502.1, read on the forward strand.
CTTCCAAGTGTGTATTGTTCCGTCTCAGCTTGCCACTTCTCAAACATCTCAAAACAGGCTTTTTTCTCGGACTGCAAAAATAGAGAAAAGTAGAATAAGGAAACCATTACTCACATTCGATCTTCCCTGGGCAGCACTCTTGCTGTGTTGATATACTCACTTTTACACAAAGAAAGCACCATGCAGATGCCTTGTGTGGACAGCACTGCCCCCTTTTAGGGGCAAAAGGTGGACTTGGCCACAGCCCTGCTGTGGGAAATGGAGCCCAGGCTGAGGCTCCCATGAGACTGTCCTAGAATTAAGGAAAATGAAGGCTTCAGGAGGCTTGCAACTAACTACTGGTACTTTCCAGTTCTGAGTCCAAATTCTGGCCCCAGGAGGAGGCAGCGCTGGTGACATGCACCTCTGGCCCATGCTTTGCTTTGCCTCCAAGCTTCTGCCCCCCAGCCTGGGCTCATACCATGGGTCAGACAGTACCAGGCACAACAGGGCCATCCAGACCCACACCAGGCTGGCACATAGCTGCTCGGACAAGGTTGGCAGAGGATGGGGCATGGTCACTAGAGCAAGGAAGGCCCAAGAACAGACTCCAGCCTTGCCATTTTCTAGCTGTGGATGGGTACTGATCACATTCCTATCTCTGGGGCAGACTAACCACACCCACTGAAGCATCATGTCACAGCAATATATGTGTGTCTGTGTTTACAGCAGCATAATTTGTCATAACTAAATCTTGGAAACAACCCAAATGCCCATCAACTGAGGAATGGATAAAGAAGATGTGGTATTTTTACACAATGGAGTATTATTCCACGATAAAAAGACAAATTCAAGACTTTTATAGGTAAATGAGTCTGGCCAGACAGCTCAGTTGACTAAAGCACCTGCTTATGCAGGTCCAGGGATCAGGGTTCAAACCCTGGTATGCCATATGGACCCAACCTCAGAGTGCTCTGAGACTGGGTGTGGTGATATGTGCCTATAATCCCAGTGCTTGGAAGGTTGAAAGCAGGAGGATCACTGTGAGTCTGATCTGTGTAGTGAGACTGTAGACCCTACATTAAATACATAAAAGTAAATACATAAATTATATGTATATCTATATCTCTATATTTATATTTATATCTATATCTATATCTATATCTATATCAATGGGTGCAACCAGAGACTGTATTGGTAGGTGAAATAAATCGGACCTGCATGTACAAACATCATATTGTCTCGCTCGTGTGAGAACCTGAAAAAGTAATGGAAATCAAAAAGGTACAATAGATACTATGAAAGAAAAAGCTTGTGCCATGGAAAGGAAAAACTGGGATGAGGAAAAGGACAAAAGAAAGAAGGGAAAAAGATATCTTTATGAATATGTGCAAGATAATTTTGATAATTATACTGTTGATTCCTGCTGGTCTATTGAAAGGAGCAGTTAATGCTTAAATTTTTAGTTTTATTTATGGTTTCTTATAACTTTTCTTAACCAGTTTTGCAGGTTTATATCTGATAACTCAAGCAACTAATTTGAAGATAATATTATGCATAAAACAATCATTGTCAATTTCTATTACTTAGTTTAATGAAATTTTGCATCGCTTTTTCTTTTTTTTGCCATTTGGTATCCTTTAAAAAACAAAAAAGAATAAAGAAAGAATAACCACACCCACAGTTTAAGGCATAACAGGTTTGTTTTCGCTCTGAACTTTTAGCGGTCAGTGGCTGGCTGGTGCCAAGGCAGAAATGGCATGGTGGAAGGATTTGGCCCAAGAGAGCTGACCATGCATGTCCACCAGGAGGCACAGAGGAAGCAGAGGCACCGGGAAGGGCACATCCCTCCAAGACACAGCCCAGGGACCACCCTTCCTGACCAGCCCACAACAAGAGACTGTATTGGTAGGTGAAACAAATCAGACCTGCATGTGCAAACATCATATTGTTTGGGGAGCAACTTAGTTCTTTTGGGGAGCATCTTAGTTCTAAACTACAGTAACATGGGATTTATACCCTGAAGTCAGTTTTCTTCTTCCAAAATAAGATACAGACATTCTTCACCTTTCAAGGAGACTGTGTCCCAATAAACTCTCTGCAAATAGAGTGTACAGTATTATAAATTGAAACTGCATTGACTCTACCTGATCTGCCAGATATCCTAGCTTGGCAATGGGGCATAAGGCAGTATTTCCTCCTGTGACCACAGGACCAACTGGAGCTGTGACCCAGCACTAAGACAGTGGCATACCGTATGTTGGCAGACTGGGAAAAGAGCAAAATTCAAAATTCTAAGTATAATTTTTATGCATCTGTATAAGTTTGGACCATTTTAAAGTAAAAAATAAAATACCAAGAGATTGGAAGACAAGAACCATTGAGGACCATCTTGCAGGATGCTGTAGGGTGAGAAAAAAAAATGTGTTTCAAATGCCTAACACAGAGCTCCCTGCAGGGAAAATGCTCCCTAAGTAGTGGTCACTAAGAATAATAATAATAATTGGTAATAATGTCTTAGCACATCTGCAGAGGGCCTGTACTCCTCCAGGTGCTACAGATGTTCTCACCACTGTTCATATGAGCCTGGTCATCTGCTGCTCAGGTGACCACGGGGATCTGTTTGTCTCTGGAGAACAGCGCCACTGAGCAGCTATCTGAGAAGCAAAGTCTTGGGTTTCTCCTTTGGATATCTCACAGAGGCAAGTAATTCAACACTGTAGAGATGTCAAAACGACAAATGAAAACAGGAGCTGTTGAGATAATGACATCTGGGACAAGGCATGAGAATAGGAAATCATGACTCTAGAAAATGAAACATAGAAGGCTTTCACACTGAGAAGCCACGAAACCACGCAAGGAGCCAGGAACTGTCACTCTGTCTTCATCCAGTCAAATCAGACAAGATGAAAGGTCAGAAGAATCCCATTAAGAAACAAGAGAAAGGTTTCTAACTCTCATGAAGATAAACAGGACAAGATCTGGGGTGTGAGGAATGCTTCCCTGTTGAAGGAGACCCGAGAGTGCAGGGAAGCCACTCACTCTACCTCATTATTTCCCCGGACGCACAAGAGCACCTGCAGCCTAACTTACAGCATGATGCAGAAAGTGCTGAAAGTGGGTCGATTCAATACAACCTCCCCAAGATTCCATATTTTTAATGTAATCAAGTCCAGACTTTCTCACAATTAGTGTCTATCCGTATTTGCAAGTCATAAGAGAAAAGCTGGACATCGACTTTCTTGATTCCTTCTGGGTTTTGCTGGGCTAAACAATCTGTAAGTGAATATTCATGCAACTTTATTCACAATCGTGAAGCCATAAGTGGAAGCCACCGACCCAGACAGAGGAGTGGGGAAGCAAGTTGTGGCACATCCATTCGGTAGACGTCACTGGGTGATAAAAGGAACAAGGCACAAACATACGAGAAACCTTAATGAACACTGGCAAGTGAAAGATGCCACTCTGAAAAGACCACACCCTGTATGGCTCCGACTGTATGGCACTCTGGAAAAAGAGGAAAAATTAAGACTGGGGGTAAATGGAGGAAAGAGGGATTTTGAGGAGAAATACGATTAAACTAGATTATAAGCACGTGTGCTAACATCACATTAAAACCCAATATTTCATAAAATTAGTAGACACTAGTAAAATACTTTAAACAAAGAATGGGTTGAGAGTACAGATGAAAACCAAGAAAAATTTCCATTTGTGTTGAATTTTTAATAAAGAAACTACACATTAGGTCAAGTTATTAATTTTAATGAATTATTTCAAAGGAAATAGCAGCAGCCCAGAGTTTAAAGCCACAGAGAATCCTTTGACTGATGTAACATCACAGGGGACAGTTAGCTGTGCTAGTATTTTCATTGAGATTGCTAGTTTTTTATTGCTAATGCTACGGTTGTAAATTCTATGAGTTTGGTGAAATCTGCCCCACCCCTGTTTTTCCCACATGCCCCATCATTTTTAGCATCTGTCTTACAGTTTTCCAGAATAGACCTTGCAAGAACACACATTGCACTTGAGCAAAAACATCAGCTAGAAATGTCGGCCTGTCTTCGCTACTGTTGCAGTGCTGGGATCTTTCCTTCTTGTCCATTGACTGAATTTCTTTTTCTACTGTCTAATCCGGGTAATTTAATATTTTAAAAATATTAAGTTGATGTGTTTCTCCTCTTTCTCATAATTTGCTAGCAGCAACTCTAACATTATATCTCCAGGAAAAGGGGACAAGAGTAGCTACTGTGAAAAAGAGGAGAAGAATATAATGTCAGGGAGAGTACCAAAAATGTTAGAGGTGAGGGGGATCCCACTCTCTTTATCCAGTAGAATTACGGGAAGGAAAAAAAAGGCAAACCTGTAAATTGCAACCACCACCATCCTGGAAGCAGAAGCCCTGAAAAGGCGATGTGTGAAACAGAAGAGAGAAGTCTACAGGCAGAGGCCGGTGAGCTCTGTGGTGCTGGCGTGTTAGGAGCCAACGCTCAGGGCAAGAGGAATGGAGAAGCTCAGCGAGTCTCAAGTGCCACCCAGAGCCCTTGCTGCCAGGGAGAACCACTGGGCTCTGAGTAAGCGGGGTTAGAACAAACTTTAAGTTGAGCAAATTTGGTCACAAATACAGGGGAGCAGGCAAGACAAAGAACAAAGATGTTACTCACTCAGAAGAGCAAGGCCAGTGCAAGGGCACGCGGGCGTCAGTCACGCCCCAGAAGTTGGCAGAGATGGCTCAGGTGAAGGCTCCTGATGATGAGATTTTTTTTCCAGGCACAGGCAGATTGGAGACAGCAAAGAATGCCGCCACCAGCTCCAGGAAACTTTTCCTGCCCCTGGGCCTAAAGGGACCAGTGGAGGACAAAACAGAACCCAGGGAGAGCTGGAAGAGAGTGGGGTCCTCGTGGGGAGCGGCACACAGCAATGCCAGAAGCATGGTGCCGGTGTTCAAGGGACTCGAGGAGAAGTGTGCCAGCTTTCACCATCTGGAAGCCAGTCTCCAAATGGGGCCTCCCAGTAACCACACCTACAGGAGCCACCCAGCAGCCTTGTGGACCCAGCGAGGGCTGACAAAGGCTGCAGCAGGATAGGGCAGGGAATGAGCAGACAGTGAGCAGATCGCCTTTCCACCCCTCCAAGAGGGCGCGGAAGACCAGCCTCCCTGCACCCAGAGGCCATGCTGGGGAGGAGCAACCACAGGTTCTCAGAGGTGGAGATTTATCTAAGGAAACGGAATACCATATGGGTCAGATTCTCTGCTGCTAGGAAAAATCGCCTGGCAGACACAAAAAGGCAGCTTATCTGGCCCGTAGGTTTGGAGGCTTTAGACCATGGTCAGCTCGTTCCAACGCTGTGGTTCTGCGGTGAAGCCGAAGAACATGGTGCGGAAGCGGGGTGGGGGGCAAAGAGTCTCGCTTCGTGGGGAGCAAAGCATCTCGCTTCGTGGCAGTGGGAAGCAGGCTGCAGAGGAAAAATCCAGGGAGAGCTCCGGCCTCCTCCTCGGGCAGCGCACCCACCCCGCCTCCTCCCCGGGGCCTCTCTTCCTCACCGCACGTTCATCCGTGAGCTCTGCATTCACCCCCCTGATGCATGAGTCGCCCACATCCAGTCACTGCAGCGAGAGTCTCTTAACCCAGTCAAATCGACCCTGAAGATAAACTGCCACCGTTGCTTAAAGAACCGCTGAAACAGGCTGAGCTGGTAGAACTACTAAAATGTGGAATATTTTTCTTGCTGCGCACCAGCCCATTAAAATGAAAATTAATTATTTAAAGAAAGTTAGAAGCTACATTTTCATTGCTGAAGTGTAAAGAAATGTGTAAATTCTCCCCATTTTATATCTTTTGTCCTTACAAAGAGGACGTAAAGATGAAGCAGGAAAGTACTGATACAGAAGTAGAATAGGGGGCTGGGGAAAATAGCTCAGTAGAATAAGCGCTTGCCTGGCAAAGGCCTGAGTTCAATCCCTGGTTCCTCAAAAAAAAAAAAAAAAAAAGAATTACAGAAGCGGAATAGTTTAGGCTTTCATTGTAAGCAGGTAACACCCTTTTTTAGATTGGCAAACATCGGATATATTCACGGAGTGCAATGTGATGTTGTATGTACTGGAGAATGTCTAGAGGGGCCTAATTAGCTTATGTATTACTTAATATTTCTAGGTGGTGAAAACACTTAAAATCTACCTAAGTCATGTTCAAGTATAAGCTTTGTTATTAAATCATGGGCCCTATATTGGAGGTTAGATCTCTAGAACATGCTCTTCCTGCCCAGCTGAAATTGTGCACATTTGAACCAGTGTATCTTCAGCCTCTCTCAAGTAAACCTGAAATAACTGAATGCTGTAGTTTGACATCTAAAATAACAAATGAAGTTATATTTGACTTTGCAAACTATAAAATATTTTTAAAAGTGAGGTATTTCCTGAAATAATGTAAATAATCAGCTATCTAAAACATTCTTCTGTAAAGTAAATTGAGAGATATGTAGAAAAATCCACCCCCTATCCTCCCACCTCCCCTCCCCCAGCCCCCACTCCCACTTTTCTGGAATCTTGCTGTGACATCACAGTGCCACGCCTTCCCCTGGGCGCTCCACCTGGCTACATCTGGCTGCCTTCTGGCCAGTCGCCTCTGTTGGACTTCTCTCTTGAGTATTTCTGACACTCGAAGGTTATGTTATGCTCCCTTGTTGAAATTTAGGAAATTAAGTTTATGCCAACAAAAATTCTTCAACAAATATTATGTGAAACATCTTCCAGCCCACCATTATCATCTTTAACTGAATTCTCCCACCAAAACTCTTTTCTGTTTTTTTTTTTTTTTTTTTTTTTTTTTTTTTTTTTTTTTTTTTTTTTTTTTTTTTTTTTTTTTTTGTGGAACCTGGGATTGAACTAAGGACCTTGCACTTGCCAGGCAGGCAGGCACTTGTGCCCTTGCGCTATATCCCCAGCCCCAGTAACTGGTATTTTTCTGTGTATTATGGTACATTTACTTTTTACCTGTCATCTCCCCCAGGTCATGATAAGCCAAAATACCTGAGGATAGGGACTGTGTCTAATTTCCCTTTTTTTTTTTTACTTTTAATAAGAAATAACAATGTAACATTTTCAAAAACACATTTGTCCCCCAATAATTGATATAATGCATGTTATCCTTGTAGTAGTTATACAGAACATAGGATGTAGAGATGATAATTTTTCTAATTACTGTTGGTACAAAAATTTCTTCTCATTGAACTAAGAGAAAGTAGTTGTACACATAATCCAGTATTCCATAATCGCAATGGATTATTGGCAGAACTGGCAATGTCGGAAGCTGTTAATTTAAGCCTTTTACAGCTCAGCATATTAATCTAGCTTTACGTTTTATGACTCATGGTTAAACTTTTCTGTTGGGTGCTTAAGGGCAAGTTACAGCAAGACCTGCATAACAAAACATGGAACTTTTATATCTCCCAGAGTCAGTCAAATTATGTCTGATTTCCATTGTGCATATCTAAGATAGCAAAAGTCAGTTACTCAGGAAATGACCATAGGCCTTATTAAAATGGAGAATATAATGCTAACACGTCTATTTGGGGGAGAATGTGCATTTTCCTGTTCTAATTTTTTGCAGCCCAAAGAAAAACATCTAAATTTCAGCCTGCGATTAGATGAAAGCAGAATTTTGCTTGTATATTTCTCTTCGCTTTTGTTTTTAATTATTTATTTTTCAACTGTTTTCCTAAGGCTCAGTTAAATATTAAAATATGGTCATAATAACACTCTCTTCCCCAACACATGTGCATACGCAAATCTCTCCCTCCCTCCCTCCCTCCCTGCCTCCCTTCTCCACCTCACTCTTTGCAACAACTTTCCTGGAGAAATGATCTTAAAGCAGTGAGATTAGGAAACGGACAAAATGGATTCTTTAGCGAGAAGTAGCATTTTTGGAGACTTTCTGCCGAATCACTTTCAGTGCCACAAGAGAACTTCAAAGGGTGACTCCACTGCTGCTTTCTGGCCACTTTCTACTCTTCCTGTGTTGTTGCATGTTAAACATGATGACTTGCTGTATAGAAGCCATGTGTTGTCATAATGTAACACCATTAAACAAAGTGTTTAGAGCAGTTTTAACTGAGCCAGAACATGAACAACAAAACCTGCCAATTACAGTGTCATTTTGTGTAGTTGTTAAGGTTTCAAATGTCTCCAACTTTTTCTGGTAGGCCATATTGAGCATGTCACAGTGAACATCTGAGATAACGATTTGCTAGGCAATGTGCAATTCTCTCTCCTTTTTTTAATATCACAGAAGAAAGAGTTCTTTATAATAATTTGGCTCAAATGTCTACACACATTGCTCCAGCGTCTGTAGCAGCATGTGTTTCTAGGATTGTTCTGGAAGAGAAAATGCAGAAACAGCAGGGAGCAGAAGATAAACAGGCAATCCGTGACTCATTAAAACAGGCATTGGTAGCCAACACTGCGGAGTGTGTGAAGACCCCGGATCCAACTCGCCTATAAACTTTTTTTACCAGCTGGACTTAGCATCTGTCAGAGTTTGGAAGGAGAGATAATCTGCTACAAATGATTTCAGTGTGTCGCATTTATTAACCTGCCACCTTACATAACTCCGCTGATTGGGAACTCAGGGAAATGTCTAAGCAATGACACAGCTTATTGTTGGAATGTTCCAACTTTGCTAATAAAGATGCAAGTTGCTATTTAAAATAAAAAACGGTGAAGACCACAGAGTGATTGGAAAGTGATCATAAAGCAAAGCTAAACAGTAGCGTCTCGAGAAATGTTCATGCCAGAAGAGTAATGGAAATTCAGTTTGTATTTTACTCATTTTCAATTCTTCACATCAGTTAGGCAGCAAAAGTATTTCATCTTTTGACAGTGAACACATTAGCTTTTGCTGACAGCTCAGATGTAAACAAACACCAAGCTGGGAGCATTCCTGTGTCCTTGTCCAACTAACTAATCTCCTAAATGAATGTCCTCTTATGCTGCTCAATCCCTGACAATTGTTAGAAGGGCATTTTCTGTTTAGCATTTTTACAGTAGAACCAATAAAAAAAAAAGTAAAGCCTAGCCATTCTGTCTTTATGGACAAACAGTCTCCATTTCAGTCTTAATAAGTTCTACTTTGCCTCAGACTTCATGAAGGACAAAGAACATTGCCGCAGAAATTAAAAACGCACAGGTAGCCCATATCCTATTCATGCTGGGGGTTTGATTCACTTTCCTTTTGCCTCAAAGTTTGTCTAGAATTGTTTGGTCAAGAGGGAAAAACACTGCAAGGCAATTTTTCTCATCTAGACCACATGCCAGTAGTTTCAAATTAATGGGGATGTTTACTCTCCTCTACAAAATTTGCACATATTAGCTCATAAAATATGGATAAGCTGATTTCCTATGACAAAATAGAGCCCTACCATTTCAAAAATGAAAATTACAGAGACTTTGTGCAAAAAATAATCAGCTGAAGGAATGCCTCGTGTTTCACAACGGTTAGCCTATTATTTGTAGTTTTGAAACTTTATTGGTCCCCAACCTAATCTTTTCTGAGTATAAAAACATTAACATATGGTTTAACACAGCACAGGGCTGGAAAGACCAGATCCCAAATGTGCATTGTATGCAGGGTGACATTCACACTAAATATCATCCCTCAGGGTCTGTACTCCATTTTACCTGGGATTGGAGAGCCATGAAATCCCTGGAAAAGTTGTTCATGAGTCTGAACCAAATGGTGCACAGTGTACTGAGATGCTAACAGTGTCTGCTTCTGCCAAAGGTTGTGGCTCAAATGTCTCTCTAAGTAACATTAAAAATCTGCTGCTTCATGCCTATGAATTTCAATATTTATAGCCTTCTATAAAATGGTCCACTGTCAGAGGGAGATGTGCCACTGTGCACTCTCTGAGCAGATGGGCAGCAATATGGCACATTTACATGGACCAGCTGTGGAGCGCAGAAATGGATGCTGGTCAGAGGCAGGGTACAGGCCCCACATCTGGAGCTCTAACCGATCGGCCTCGGGACCCACTGTAAACTTGCCTTCCCCAGGACAAGCTCTGATTTAGAGCCGCTCACTAGTGTGCCTTAAACTGCAACAAGAGTCCTCATTAACACAAGAGA
>PVKN010029503.1:0-12969 GCA_004027915.1 Capromys pilorides
ATCCTCCAGACCTTCTTGGCCCAGGGCATCACCCCTGCCATCAAAGCACAGTTCCAACTGGGACCACTGAGGCTGATGGCCTCAAGGATGTCCCCTGGGACAGAACTTCCTACACCTCAGGCCAGGTAGCTGCCTGCTTGGTGGACTAGGACAAGGCACTTAGAATTTGGGGGGCAAGGGGAGAGAGCGAGTGTATGTTAAATTATGTGTTCATCTGTTTTGTGCTCCTCAGCATCACATGGAGCCTTCACTTAAAGGGTTTTGCTAGTAGGTGCTGCCCCAGGCCACAACTTCAGTGCGCATTTACAATGTGCCAGGCCCTGAGGATGGGAAAAGGCGCGAAAAAGGCAAGGTCTCTGCTTTGAGGAGCTTCACCTGGTGGGGGGCTGTCACTAGAAGGAAGCAGGTAGGGAACAGGCCTGGTGTATCAGGAACGGCAGAGGACACAGGGCTCAGGCTGGGAAGCATGTGAGTGCTGTGCCAGGCCTCCAGGCCAGACTGGGCTCAGGTGGGAGAGTGGGTGGAGGGAGGTGAGGAGTTTGCTCCAAAAGCATGACAGGGGCACAGAGTTTCTTAAGGGGAGTGACATGATGGTATTTGTTTAAGGAAGCTATCAAATGAGGCTGGGTCACCAGAGTGAGCAGAAGGAATGGAGGCTCTGCAGGATAAAAAAAGTGCCAAGCTCAAGAGCAGCACTTGAGGCAGGAGAGCCGGGCCAGTCATGTGTGGCAGGTCAGTCACGCCAGCACTCTGAGAGGCTGAGGCAGCGGACTGCAAGTTCAAATAACTAGGCTGGGCAACACAGCACTGTAGCAAGTCTGTGTCCCAAAACAAAAAAATTGAAACAAAAGGGGTAAGGGTAGGGCTCAAGGCAAAGGTGCTGGGTTCAAGACCCATTGCTGCCCCTGAAACTCCCAAAGAACAGATGAGGGCAAAGTACTGAGCTGCTCTGCACTGCAGTTTTCTCATCTGCAGCTTCGTTTTGACTACGGAGATATCTGCCAAAATCTTAGCCAGGGGCTTGCACCATTTGGATGCTCAACAAATGTCTTATAAAACAAGAGGAACAAGGTGAACACTTATATGTGCTGGAGAGAGAGCAGTGAGCTCATGAGGCCCTACTCAACCTGGTTCAAACTCTGACTCCCATCTGTTGGCTTCTAAAAACATGGGGGGTTGGGGGGTGTGTGCATGTGTGCACACGCATACCCCCATATCCAGATGCTTCTTGATGTATGATGGGGTTATGTCCTGATAAGCCCTCATTAGCTAAGACTATTACAAGCTGAAAATGCAGGTAACACACTGACCCAATGCACATCACCACTCAGAAGCAGAAGCATACTTCACAGGGTCAGGTGTTTACCCCCAGGATCTTGCAGCTGACTAGTGGCTGTGCCTGCCCAACATGAGCATACTGCTAGCCTAGGAAAAGATTAAAATTCAAAACTCAGAGTATAGGCTCTGGTAACTGTGGAGCACTTTCACACTACTTAAAGCACTGTAAGTCAGGGATATCCTGAATGTGCACACACGTGTCACCACAACCTGATCAAGGTCAGGCAGCAAGAAATCTGCAACACGGCCCAGTGCCTCTGCTCTTCAGAGGGGTGCTCACCAAGCAGTAGCTGGCCCAGGTGGTGGATCTGGTTGCCCTGGATCTGCACCTGTAGACTGTCCTTGGCTTGAGGGACAGGAGTGACAGTGGTGCTGGCCTGGCATCGCTGTTGGAGGATGCTGGCCACTGAGAATGGGTCTAGACCATAGGCCTCTAAGTTTCTGACCACAGTCACCTGAGGGACAAAAGGGACAACGGATAGACAATGAGCATCAAGCACATGCCCTCCCTTTGCAAGCGACTTTCCTGAGCACCCCAGTCTCCCTTCTTCCTTATGGTTCATCAGCTCTATGGCATTTGCTATCCAAATAAATAATTTTATACTTCTAAAATGATTGTTTCTACCCCATCTAATATATGTGTTATTCTCTACATCACACACATAATTTGTTGCTAAGCTTTTTTTAATCATGAAGACTATAAAACATAAGTAAAAACAGAATGGTAGAACGCACCTCCATGAACAGCTTCAACAGCTCATGGCCAACATCCAGGCAACCCCATCCAGGCAAGGCATGCTCATCACAGCACTCTACTAGCGGCCTATCTGCAGCCCAAGCCTGTCTTCTTGGGATTTCTCCCAGTGACCCTGGTCTGTCTTCTTGGTTCCCAAAATAAAGAGCACTCCTCTTACAGAAAACAACTCTCTACATATCTGAGGTCAGATGGAATTAGTTCCCTACAGCTCTGTGCTGCCTCACTAAACACATGTGGTTTCTTCAGCAATTTCTTACGAGTCATATTCACTGAGCAATGCCCAAGAGGTAATAGAACATATAAGAGCTGAAGCTTAGCATGTTTTACTAAGGAAAACAACAAAATCTTTACTTTTCTAAACAGGTTTTAGCAGGCTTCCAGGCATTACCCTCTAGGCTGGGGAAGGGGACTCAGCTCCGCCTGTCTGGTGTAGGGCCCAGCGAGCCACACAAGCGACTTTCATAAACAACTCTGCAGTGTTGGAAGCCAGCCTACAAACCACGTCATAGGAGGGAGACCTGAACTTAGCATCTTTTTAAAATTACCTTTTTATTATAAGTCCTCTGTGCTAAGGTGATGTCAATGGGACAGATTTTCCCTTTCTTCACAATGGGCTCCTGTCCAGCAAAGGTCACTTGATAGGCAGGCTCCATTTTTTCAAGACATCTAAAAAGACAGTTGCGATCAGAAACAGATAAAAGCCACAGAAGCCATCTTAAAGCACTTACTGGATGGAAGCTGACTTTGCAGGGCCCTGGTCTGAAACCTGGCTGTGCCTGAGGCTCCTCCAGATCCACACCACATCAGTGTCCCTGTGGAGATGTCTCGAAAGCTTGCCCAAGTACAGCCAAGACTGAACTCTGCTGCCTCAGGGACTTGGCCCCTGCGAACTGTCCACTGGCCTGGCCTTCTGAGACTCACAGGCTGCTTCGTGGGAGCCCAACCCACCTCAACAGCAGACCTTTCTGGGCTTTTGCCTTTCTGTGCTTTTGCCTTCTTGCTTTCACATCCCTGGCATGTTTCAATAATACATAACAGAACACCCTTCCCATAAGGAATGTGCACCTTCTATCTGACCAGATTTTCTTTAGCCATTCTATATATGTAAGGATGGACAGACTTTCTTTATGAAGAGCCAGACAGTAAATATTTTAGGTCTGACAGCCTAAAGCTGTCAAACTGTAATAACTGTTCAAGCCTGCCATTTTAGGACAAGGCACTGACAGACAACACAAAGATAGATATGGATATGTTCTAATAGACCTTCTTTTTTTAAAATTGAAATAGGTGACAGGCCAGATTTGGCTCAAGACCTAGTTTGCTGACCTCTGGTATAAATTATTTTCAGTTCTGGTTCTGTGAAATAACAGTATTAAGAATCTTTCCTTTGAAGACATTAAGACAATTTTCCCTATCTCTTTTTGCTTATCTTGTTAGAGTAATTTTTTAAATTAATGATTCTTTTCTTCTTTCCTCTCAAGTCCTCCTATGTCATTTTGGCTCAAACTATCCCAAAGAACTTTATTTTAGTAGAACTCAAGCCCATGTACTTGTAGAATAACATGGTATATACATTATGGGAAGAAAGTCACAGACCATGACAGTGATGATTCTGAAGTTTAAGGTGACAGATCTTAAGGAGCAGGCACAAAAGTTGGAGAAAGATGGCTGGTTCCTGTCACCTGCTCAGGAGGCTTTTCCACGGAAGCTTCACGACTGTGTGCTGTTCATTTTTCTCTAGCATACAGTCACACAGGATGGGATCCAATTTCACTAGACTGAAGGGAAAGAAGAGGCAATAAAGAAACCGAAGTCTGGACCCTGCTGCCTGCCAGGTGACTCAGGGTTCATCTTCTACGACTGCTTCATAGTCATTCAGGACTGGCCTCGTTATGAGGCCAGCGTTTCAGCAGTGCACCCATCCATGGGAGGTGTAAGCCCATTTTACTAGGTGGGGAGCAGGTAGAGGGGCATCTAGGATGGGACAAATGTGGAAACCAGCATTAGTGGCTCGGCTCTGCTACAAAGCATGGGATGCAACTCTCTGGCTTATTTTCTTGGTAAACTGGCAAGAAAGTGGGGATATAAATGGGAACCGCCCCAATCTGATCAGTATACAGCATATGTGTACTGAACTACTTACTACAAAGTATCCCATAAATTTGTACAGTTAAAATAATAATTTGGGGCTAGGGGATAGCTCAGTGGTAAAGAACTTGTCTAACACAAGTGAAGCCCTACTGGGTTCTATCCCCAGTACTACAAAATAAATAAATTCAAATATAAAACAGATGAGGATGGGGTTGGGGTGTGGCACAAACCTGTGACCCCAGCACTGGGGTAGCTGAGGCAGGAGGACTCCCATGAGTTTGAGGCCAGCCTGGGCTATAAAAGCTAAAAGCTAATTCAACACCAGCCTGTACTACATAGCAAGACCCTGTCTCAAAACAAACAAAAGCAAATGAGGGAGTTGAATTGGTCTGTAGGGACTCAACTTTTAGATCATGACAATGTCTGTTTTGTTGTTTCCTTGAGACAGAGTCTTGCTACATTCAGTAGTTCCTCGCTATTTCACAGTTCAACTTCTGCAGACTCCCTGTTTCGTGGACTTTCAAAAAATATTAAGGGGCTAAGGATTTGGCTCAGCGGTAGAATGCTTGCCTAGCGAGCTGGAAACCCTGGGTTCAGTCCTTGGCACCAAAAAAAGAATAAAACCTCCTGCAAAAAATATTAAGCTAAGGGCAAGTGAGACAGTTCAGCAGACTAAGCACTACTAGGGCAAGCGCAGGGGCTGGGATTTGATCCCCAGCACCACAGGCCACGCTGGCCTTGCCCCAAGGAATGATGGGGGCCCTGCCCCGAGTCGGGTGCGATGGCACATACCTATAATCTCAGCCCTGGAGAGGCTGAAAACAGGAGGCTCACTATGAGTTTGAGCTGTGTAGCGAGGCCCTGTACCAAATACATTAAAAAAAAACTTAAGGTAAACTATCATAGATTTTCGCTGCATCACAGGATTTTGCAGTACCACACAATATACATATGCTGTTAAAATTAAAAATTAGGAGTTTAGAAAACAGTTAAGAACATTAGAAGTGTTTTTAAAAGTGTGGGAAAGGTTTATAAGAGTGCAGGAAGGGTTTAGATAAAATATATATTAATATTAAAATAAATGTAACATCACAACTTGGCGGATTTTCACATCGTGGAGAAGTCTGGAACATAACCTCCATAAGTCAAGGACCACTGTAGTTCAGGCTGGCCTTGAACTTGCCACTCCAGAGTGCTAGGATTATGGGCACATGCCACCATACCTGCCTCCAGGTTGTCTTTTCAGGTTAAAAAAAAAAAAAAAAAAAATCCATGGGCCTCTTTGGCAGTGCAGCATCAGTGGCCCTTATTAAGAAAATAATACCAAAACAACATCTGCATGTGAAGCTTGGTGCTGGCTACGTGCAGGCACTGTCAGCCTAGTGCACAGGCTGTGTTGACAGCCCTGAGGGATCTGAATGCTCAGGCCAGTAACTCCAGATGTCCGCAGCCCACACTCAGCCTATAGGCAATGGCCTCATGTGTTCTTCAGATGCTGAGATTTTCTGGTCTCCATCTCAAGACTTCCTCCCAAGTGCATCTATGTCTCTAAGGATAGACCTGACAAGACAGACCTAGTCTTCAGCCACTCACTTCTTGTTGTTTGCATCCACCAGGTCATTTTTCTTGGCATAGTTAATGATGCTTGCTCGGACCTCACTGGCCTCCAGAGTGCTCCCCTTCCTAGGAGACAAGAGGTACCCACAGTTTTCCCAGCTGTGCCAGGAGACAGAATGCAAATACCCAGACTCCTCCCTGCTCAGCAGCCTTCTCTCCTTGGCGTCTGACCTCTGTTTTCTTCCTCTTTGTTGGCTGAGGTGGGCAAGATTGGGAAGGAGGAATAATGCTGATTTGGGAGGAAGAGAGAGGGGCAGACAAGGGATCAAACTCAGGACCCTGCACTTGCCAGGCAGGTGCTTATACTGCTGAGCTATCACCCTAGCCCTAGGGGCAAGCAGATTTTGCTAATCACATAGGAACACCATTCAGGCTGCAGGAGGACATGTAGCCATTAATACCTCACAGGCAGAGCAGGGCTGCTTTCCAAACTCACTTGTAGCCAGACTCTTGGAAGAGCAGGGTCATGTTGGCAGGGACACAGTAAAGGGCTTTTATATCTGGAGGGTGATACGGCTGTTCCCCACTACCTTCCTGCACAGTCTGTGAGGTCAGGGAGGGCGGAGGGATGATGAAAGATGTGATCCTAAAATCCAGCAGAAGAAAAAACAAAACATTTTATACCAGTGTCTCCACAGTCCCCACTCAGAGGCCCAGTGCCTAGGGCCAGCTGAGCTCTGGAAACCAGGCCCCTGCACTCACTTTGGATGCTTCCAGTCCACAGCCACAATGCTCTCCACTCCTCTGCTCAGCTCCTTCACCTGCACAATCTCCTCCTGTTGCATGTGCTGCAGGAACTTAGAGAGCTGGGGAGAGGGACAGGCAGAGGCCTCACTGACTCCACACATACACTGAGGCCCTGGGAAGCGCTAGCACAGGCGACGGACCCTAGTCCCTGCCCTCCTGGGACTGGGACTGGAAGGGGGAGGGCCCCACTCCACCCCACTCCACCCTGTAGGTCAGGGAGCAAAGAGCTGCCAGACACAAACTGTTGATGCACACCAGAACTATTATCAGATATAGAAAGGCCAAAGGGGAAAGCAGAGTGGAGGCCCCCTCCTGCCTCAGCCCAGAGAGTTTCTTTATTCCCCTTATACCTAGAATAAAAAACCTAACTTGAGCCTGAGCGTGCAAACGAGTATCTATCCACCTCGCACAGCTCTCTAAGTGTGGATACAGAGATGACACCTGCTTACCTTTTTATAGCTCGACTTCTTTAAGTCCAGCTGTCGTCCTTCAGGGCTGATGGCAGATGGAAAAGGTAAGTTAAACCAACGAAGCAGTAGGGTGGGACTTGCCTAATGGGAAGAGGAGGAACCTGGCCTCAGCCTTCCTCCCCCATGTCCAGAGCTCTCTTCTTGGGATGGCACAAGAGGATGCAGACTATGGGACACTCTGAGCCAGTGGCATCCAACGTAAGTCTCTGTGAAGTCATCGAGTACAGTGGCCATTAAGCACTTGACATGCACCTGCTGTCTTCAAGAACCTGTATTTAAGTTTTATTTATTTTTGATTAATCTGACTTAATTGGTCAGATGTGGCTATCAGCAATGGCATTAGACACTGCTTTAGATTCCTCTTTTTTTGTATTTTCTGCAGGGTCTCACTACGCAGCCTGGACTCATAGTGATCCTCTTATTTTCAGCCTCCCTAGCACTGGTAGCATAGGTGTACACCACCATACCCAGCCTTGGTCACCAGATCAGTGTGCCTGGGGATGCGGCTGGCATGGCATGTGGTGCCAGGGATCGAACCCTGGCCCCTGCGCTTACCTAAGCAGGTAGTCCATTGAGCTATCTCGCCAGCTCTAGATTCCTCTTTAACCAGAAGTTTCCAAAGTTACAAGTTCACACTATGGATATCCACTCTAGACCAGGGGTTTAATTTTAATTTATTTATTTGGTACAAGGTCTAGCTACACAGCTCAGACTTGTAGTGATCCTCCTGTCTCAGCCTCCCCAACACGGAGGATTACAGGCATGTACTATCATGCCTGATTTCAGTGCCAGCACACCCAGGGCAGGGCAGGGCAGGGCAGGGCAGGGCTGGGCTGGGCCAGCTTGTCATGCAGTACTGGGGATAGAACCCTGGTCCTTGCTCTTGCCAGGCAGGTGCTTAGACCAACAACCTATCTCCCCAATCCTTGAGTAGAGGTTCTTTTTTTCTGGCTGGCCCAGGCTGCCTTAAGGGGTGGGGGGGATCAAACCACTGTCCCATTCTGGACTGTGATTGCCTGCGCAGGTGCTTAAACCACTGAACTAACCAGAAAGCCCACCAGTAGAGGTTCTTGACGAAGGTTCTTATCTTTCCCTCTTGTCAGAATTTGCACCTCTCAAAACATGCACTCAGTGGCAGCAGCATTCTCACGGAGACTTTCTCAAACCCACACCAGGTTCACATCTGTCTCAGAGAATACACTAGGACTCCCTCCCCAGGCACCTGTAAGCCAGGAGGTCAGGAAAAATGACCCAGGTTACCCAATGTCTCACATTGGTGCCTTCATAAAGCCTACAGGCAAACAAGACATCAGATTTCTAGAGATACAGACCCAAAAATCTCAGAAAGCAAGAAGTTCAGTCTAAAGGTAAAAATCCACAACAGGCCTCCTGCCATGACGGTATGGAAGGAGGGCAACGACACATCAGCTGCACACTCTTTGCAGCAACCTGCCGTGATTGCATCCCCAGGGCACTGGCCTCCAAGAGGAGGTTCTCTGCACAGGTAAGCCTGCCTCTCCTGGGAGCTTATGTGGTGGGGGCCAGGGCCTCACATCTCTCCTTCCTCCCCATACAACTGCATCTGGTCCTCTAACACGTCAGCATCACAGGAAGCCTCCTGATGGACATGCTGCCCAGAGACTGCCTGTGCAGGACGCTGCCTGACTCCTGAGCAACAGCCCTGGGCCACCATAGCAGGTGGCATATAGAAAGCCTTAAAAACAGCAACTTTCCATTCCTCCACAAGCTTTCACCAGCTCAAAGCGATGTTATTAAAACCCAGAATAAGGGCCGGCAAGATAGCTCAGCAGACTAAGCTCCTGCTTTGGCAAGTCTGAGCTTATAGTGAGACCTTGTACCAAATACATAAGTGAAAACAAAAGCAAAAACAAAAACAAAATAAATCTTCCCAGATCAACCTTCCCCTCCACTTTCCCCCCAGTACGGCCCTCAACCAGTCCCCATTATCCTGTCTGGCTCCAGCACCAACCCTGAGTGAGACCCAGCCCTGGGCTCCCAGCCCGTGACGGCGCCTTCCATACCAGCAGGAGAACATGTGGCTGCCAAGGAACGTGCTCGTGAGCAGCGGGAGGTCAGCCTTTTTGACTCGACACTTCAAGGCCTGCAGGAAGCACTGCTGTAACAGGTCATCCATTTGCTCTGCGAGGCACAGACAGGAAGCACATCCTTCTGAGGACCACTGAATGCCTCCTCACAATGCCCCTTTGACTCACGGACACCCAGTACCACAGCTCTGACTTGGGAATACCGAGCCTTTAGGTCAACCCAGAGAAGGGGTCAAGCCATAAAGCCCCACCAAGCCAAGAGCATTCACCCACAGAAGTCAGAAGACACCTTAGGGTGCTGCAGCTGGAAACAGCCAAATAACAGGGAAGACTGGCACCGAGTCAGACAGGACTTATGGAGAAGGTATCAGAAGCAGGGAGTCAAAGGGCTGCTGCGCTAGCCTTACCCAGCTCCTCCGATCTTCAGTGCTCTGCGAGGCAGGGGTGCGGCAGTCCTGAGCTGAGGAGGAAGAGCGAGGCTTCCGAGTCCAGAACCATACCTTGCAGTCGTTTGCCATCAGTGCGGCCTGGGCTCAGGTCCCGAGCGCTGCCATCTTCTGAGGTTTCTGGGAGGGACTTCTCACCATGCACCCGATGGGCCTCCCTGTTTCCGTCTTCTGCTCCCCCCAGGGCCAGACCCCTCATGTCTCCCTGCAACTTCTCTTCACTGACATCGGCTGCATCCTGCACCGATGGAGCAATGGATGGTGGAGAGGACTTGTCTCCAGATTGCCTGGAAAAATCTCCCATCAGATACCACACCAGGCAGCAGCTACAGCTCTATCCCTACCCTACACATAGAAATTACCACGAGCTTGGAGCTGCCCAAGGCAGGAACGTCACATAGAAAAAGAGCCTGTGCTCTCAGAACAACTCTATTTCAATTCAATTCAGGGCCCAGAAAAGTTCCATGCCCCTCAGCCTGGGAAGCACAAAGTCCTGAGTTCAATTCCTGGTACAGAAGGAAGGAAAAAAGAGTCTATGCCTCAGTTTCCTCATCTCTAAAAATGGGGAAAATAATTCTTGTTTCCTTTCTAACCCAAAGGAATAACTATATTAATAGATATCCTGAGACAAAAAAAAGTTAAGTAAAAGCAGTTAAAAATAAACCCCTATGCTGGACCTGGTGGTATACACTTGTAATCCCAGCACTCAGGAGGCTAAGGCAGGAGGACTGCTGTTTGAGGCCAGGCTGGGCTACACAGAGTTCAAGGCCATCCTGAAATACATAGCAAGACCTCATCTCAAAAGCAAACAAAAAACCCTAAAAGCATTCTCTTCATATGAATAGAAAGAACCACTTCAAATTAAACAAAATAAAAACAGCAAATGAAAAGTCAGGTGTGGTGGTACACACCCACAATCCCAGCTCCCTGGGTGCCAGTGGCAGGAAGATCACAAATTCAAGCCCTGCCTGGTCAGCTCAATAACATAGCAAGACCCTATCCCAAGATATTTTAAAGAGAACTCAGGATGCAGAAGGCCCTTGGTTTAATCTCTCGTACTTTAAAAAAAAAATTGCAAGCACATTCTCAAGGTCCTGCGTTATATCAAATGCACTCTAATTTGCAGGGCTGAGAGTCCTGAACCCTAGGAAGACAGGGTAAAAATAGTGGTACACAGCAGAGAACAGAGAGGTAAAAAGCCTTACTTTAGCCAAGATTATGTAAATCAAACCAAGTTTAGAGCCGGGGATATAGCGCAGTAGAGTAAGTGCTTGCCTGGCAAGCATAAGGACCTGAGTTCAATCCTTGGTTTCACACACACAAAAAAATCAAACCAAGTTTTAACTGGTAGCTTCAGTAACCCTTATTAGGATTCGGAATTGTGAGACCAAAATATCTGTTCAGCCTACTCTGACAGGTAAAATTATCTTAGTTCTTCCCCCCCACTTCCAGGGATTGAACTCAGGACCTTGTACTTACTCCACTGAGCTGTCTCCCTGGCCCTACCTTAGGTTTTTTAAAGGATGGAGTTGTTTTGTTTTGTTGCAGTACCACGGATTGAACTTGGGACCTTGTGTACTTGCTTGGCCAGTGTTTATGCACTGCCTATCTCCCTGGCCTGTAGTATTTTTTTTTAAAGCAGGACTAATGGACTGAGGCAGCTGCTGATTAAAACAGTGGTCAAGATCTGAACATGACTGGAGCCGGGTATGGTGGCGCATGCCTGTAATCCCAGCACTTGGGAGGCTGAGGTAAGAGGATCGGTGTGAGTTCAAGACCAGCCTGGGCTACAAAAGTGAGCTCAAGGCCAGTCTGAATTGTATAGTGAGACTCTAGCCCCCCACCCCAAAAAAACTGCTAAGAGAAGTCAGTCACCTGCCCTCAGATACCTGCTCAAAGCAGACTAAGGCTGCACCTCAGGTGAAGGGTGAGTTTATACCAGCAGGCCACATCACTGGGTCTGAAGCCTGGCAGTTACTGCTTTTGTCAAATGACAAGAGAATAGGAAGGTGGCTGAAAGGGAACTGGAAGGTGGCTCTGGAAAGGAAATGCTATGGTCAGAATGTAAGACTCTCCACAATGTAGGGTGATCTGCGACCTGAATATTGTAAGCATAATCTGGGGACTAGAGATTTAGCTCAGCAGTAGAATGCTTGCCTAGCAAGCTATAAGCCCTGGGTTTGGTCCTTGGCACCAAACCCAAAAAAATAATTTCGACCAAAAAATTACATAAAATTAATCAGTTATCCTGGAGTTTGAGGGTGCGTCTTGCTTTGATGTAGATCCAGAAATGCCCAGCGCAGGGCCATAGGTCACCTGACATGTGTGGCAGGAAAGGCCTGACTGAGCAGTTATTTTAAAAATAAGAATCCCCAACCCAGAGGTCTTTCAGATCTACAAGTCTAACACTCACCTTAAAAAAAAAAAAAAAAAAAATCAAAGTTCTTGCTAATTTCTTGTTTAAACTGGAAAAAAAAAATCAATATTTTCCCACATTTGACAAGGCTATGAAGTCAGGTAAGCAAACTGCCTAAGGCCATGGCTGAAATCCTGATCTCAGGCATGTGCTCCCCAGCCCAGCGGCTCCCTGCAAATAGAAGAAACACTATACCCACCACAGGTGGTCCTGGTAAGTGTGGAGCACCGAGAGGCCCCTTCCCTTCAGGCCCGCTGCCAGCATCTCAGTGGTGGACAGGGCAGCCACTCCAACTGCTACAGGGGCTCTAGAAGAAGCAGGCCAGAGACAAGGCTGAGGAGAAGCCCCGGAGAGAGCAGGCATTCAGGCCCTCATTCCTCCCTCCATGTGGACAGCCACCCTGTCATAAAGCTAAGCTCCGCCCAACTTCAGTTTTCCTCCTATAACATACAAATATTACCTTCAAACATCTCTTGGCCAAACCCTCCCCTTCACCTCTGATGATGTAATTATTGCCTTTGCATTGTTCCTATTGCCAGTGTAACCCAGGCATAACTTGCAAGGACAGTGAAATTTTCCTTCTTTTAACTTCAAAATTATGAGAAATCATCAGCATCATTCTATAAGGAAGTTCAGGGGAAGGCAATTCACATGCCAGAAATCAGGCTAGGGCCGGGGATGTAGCTCAGTGACAAGCACAAGGTCCTGAGTTCGATTCTAGGTGCCAAAAAAAATCCAAAACCTAAAACAAATCAGGCTGAAAGAAGCATAAGAAAGAGAACTGCTGTTCCTTGGGTATCCAAAGTCCAGTGAGAAATCTCTGTCATCCTAGTATACTCAAATATTGACCGCATATGGCCAGTGTGGTAACAGGCGAAATTCTTTATCCTGGCAAAGCAGCCTGATTGCACGAGAGAAGATTCAAGAGCTCCCAACATCTGAACTTAAAATTTATTTTACTAAATATGCTGTTTCTGGGGCTGGGGAGATAGCTCTGTGAGTTCACTCCGGGCCCGCCAAA
>PVKN010029504.1:0-12979 GCA_004027915.1 Capromys pilorides
TAATGATAGTTTAATTTCTTCCTTAACTATTCTTATTCCTTTTGTTTCTCTCCCTTGTCTAAGAGCTGTAGCTAATGTTTCCAGAACTGTATTAAATAGGAGTGGTGATAGATGGTATCCTGGTCTTTCACCTGATCTTATTTGTTTATTTGTTTTTTAATGTATTGGTTGTTACAGCATCTCACTACCCAGTTTGGACTCATGCTGATCCTTGTGTTTTCAACTTCCCCAGTGCTGGGATCATTAGCATGTGCCACCAAGCCTGGACTCTGTGGTCAGCTCAGCCCATCCTCAGGGAGTGACTGGCATGGTATCTGGTGCCAGGGATTGAACTGTAGTCCCTGAGTTTGCCTAAACCTGCCAAGCAAGAACTTTAGTCTGCTGAGCTGTCTTGTTGGCCCTTGTACTTGATATGAGCAAAACTTTTGAATTTTTCTCCAGTAGTAATGACGCTGGCTGTTGGTTTGTCATAGACGGTATTTATCAGATTGAAATACAGGACATCTACTCCAGTGTTATGGCATTGATTATGAATGAGTGTTGGATTTTGTCAAAAGCCTTTTCCACTTCTATTGAGATGAGCGTGTGATTTGTTTTTGTATCTAATTATGTAGTGTATTAAATTTATAGATTTCGTATTTTAGGGAAGGGTCTACAGGGTGTTCAGGGTCTCACTACTAGATTGGACTCATAGTGAACCTCCTCCCTACACCCTCCAAAGAGCTGGGATTACAGGCGTGCGTCACCGTGCTCAGTCTCAATTGCCATCTCAGCATGCCCTGGGGTTGGGGCCAGCACGGCATGCCTGGGTATCAGATCCTCGGCCCCTGCTCCTGCTTACAGATGCTTTAATCTGCTGAGCTATTTGGCTGGCCCTTATATATTTCATATGTTGAACTATCCTTGTATCCCTGTGATGAATCCTACCTGGTCCTGGTGTATAATCTTCCTGATGATTTGTTGCATTCTGTTTGCTAGCATTTTATTAAGGGTTTTTGTTTCTGTGTTCATGAAGGAGGTTGGCTTATAGTTCTCTTTCCTGATTGAGTCTTTTTACAGTTTTGTTATCAATATAATGCTCACCTCCAGAAATGATTTTGGGCGTATTGCTTCCCTATCTATTTCAACGAAGAGTATTAGGTGTATTAGGATTAAATCTTCTTTACATTTCTTGTAGAATTGTTATGAATTCATTAGGATGTGGACCTTTCTTTGTTGATAATTTTTTTATGATATTCTTAATTTCATTGACTGATATTGGGTTATTCAGGGTTTTTATATCTTCTTGATTCAGATTTTGTAATTTTTACCTACCTAGGAATCTGTGCATTTCTTCTATGTATTTGATTTTGTGAGAGTAAACATTTTCAAAGTAGCTACTGATGATCTTCTGAATATCCACAGAATCAGTAGTAATTGTACCCTCTTCATTCCTTATGGCTTGAATTTGAGAGTTTTCTTCCCTCTTTCTGAAGATGTTGGCTAGGCATTTATCACTTACTTAATCATTAAAATCCAGCTCTTGGGACTGGTGAGATGGCTCAGCGGTCTGAAGCGCTTGCTTAGGAAAGCTTAGGCAACTGCAGACACCATGGTTCTCCCCGGCACCACATGCTGCACCAGCCCCACCTCCAGGGCAGGCTGAGCTGGCCATAATAAATGAATAAATAAATAAAATCCAGCTCTTTGATTCATAATTTTATATTATTTATCTCAATTGTATTAGTTTCCCCTCTAATCTTTATAATTTTCTCTTGCATTTAAGCTTTGGGCTTTACTTTTATTTTTCTAAAAACTTGAAGTGTAGCACTAGGGTATTTATTTGTTCTCACTCTTACTTTCCTAATGTATGAGTTCACCGCTATACATTTTCCTCTGAGAAGTGTTTTCATTGCATCCCACAAATTCCAGTAGGCTGTGTTTGAATTTTCATTGAATTGTAAATATTGTTGAATTTCTGATTTAGTTTTGTCTGTAACCCATTGTTTTTTGAGGATGGTGTTATTTAATTTCCATATGTTTCTGGGATTTTTGTTGTTAAGTTCCAGTTTCACTGCACTGTGGTCAGATAAAATGCATGGAATATTTTCTATTTTCTTGCACTTACTTAAGCATATCTATGGACTACTACGTGATCTATTTTCAAGAATGTCCACGTGCAGCTGAAAAGAATGTGTATTCAGATGTTGTTGGCTGGAACAATCTGTATAAGTCCACTTAAGTCAATTTGTTCAGATGTTTGGTTCATTTGAACAAATTTGGATCTGTTACTTCTCCATGATTTTTTTGTCTACTTGACCTCCTTTTTTGACATATGAGAGTGTTAAGATCCTTTCCAAAGATTGTGTTATTCATTCATTATTAGATTTTTCACGTTCTTTAAAATTTATCTTATATAGTTGAGTGCTCCCATATTTGGTGCATACATATTTATGATTGGTATTTATTCCTGTTGTTATGGCTTGTGTATAGGTATTCCTCCAAAGCCTCATGCAGTCATGGGGCGGCTTCTGGAATTCATAATTGATTATTGTGGAAATGGGTGCTGCCTCTCCCCTGGGGCAGGTGATTTGCATTTCAATGTAAGGTAGGAAGAGAAGTTAGCTGCTTGAGCTGCTGCTAGCTCTCCCTGGGCTCTTGCTCTTAGCTGCCACCATGAATGCTTGTTTTCTTCCATGTGCCTCTGCCTTGGAGCCAGCTGAATATGGATTGAAGTCTCCAGTAACTGTGAGCTAAATAAACCTTTCCTTCCCTCATTTTGAGTGAGTAACTAAGATACCTCTTGATGTTTTCCTCTAATAAGTATGTAGTGACTTTTTTATCTCGTTTGATCATTCTTTTTTTTTTAAATCCTCTTATTTATTTGGTACAGTGTCTCACTATGCAGCACAGACTCGGAGTGATCCTCCTGCCTCAGCCCCCCAGCACTGGGATTAGAGGTGTGCTCTACCATGCCTGGTTTCGTTGGCTGGCTTTGCGGAGCCAGTGCAGTGAACAGTACTGGGACTGAACTCAGGTCCCTGCAATTGCCAAGTGGATGCTTAGACCACTGAGCTATCTTCAAGCCCAGATCATTCTTGGTCTAAAGTTCTGATTGTCAGTGAAACGAATAGCTATCCCTGCTTTATATCTGAAGTCCTGAAGCATGTATTATTACTTTCCATCCTTTGACTTTTGCCTTTGAATTTGTTTTTGGGTTTAATGTGTTTGTTGTATACAGCATGTTGTTGGATTTTTGTTTCTTGATCAACTCTGCCTATCTATTTCTTTTAATTGGTGAACGTAGTACATTTACATTGGTGATTATAACTGATATGTATTGGCTTGTATTTGTCAGGTTATTTTCCTGCTGTTGTTTCTCTACTTCTCCTGTGTTTAGTTGTTTGCAATGCATGGTTAGTTCTTTCTAGTGTTGCACTTGGAGTTTGGTCATTTTGATCCTTTCCTAGAATGTCTTGGTTCTGTCATCCTAAATTTCTTTAGTTGTTCTTTGTCATGGAATATTTTCAGTTCTCCATTGACTTTCAAAGATTTTTTAAGTGTATATCAGTCTGCGTTGGAATTTGTTTTCTTGTAGGATGTGGGATACTTTATTCCATGCTCTTCTTGATTTGATGGTTTGTGCTGAGAAATCTGCTGTTATTCTGATGGGCTTTTCTTTAAATGTGGTCTGTTTCTTTTCTCTAGTGGCTTTTAGTGTGTTGATCCTGTGCTGCATTTTTGCAGTTTTAAATATTTATGTCTGGGTATAGATTTATTTTGGTTAATGCTATTTGGTGTTCTATATGCCTTGGTTATCTCAATGTCAAATTGTTTCCTCATATTTGGTAAGAATTCTGCTATTACTTCTGCCAATATTCTTTTTATGTTGTTTGCATTGGCTCCATTTCATTAATGTCTATTTGTCTTATGATATTCATCTTTGCATCATGTTGCAGCTGTTGGATTATTTCCTGGATCCTATTGTTTTTAAGAGATCGTTCTGTATCTGTTAGCTAGCTGCAATGATGCCTTTAAGGTCTAGGATGCTATCTTTACTTTCATTCAGTTTTGCCAACTTTTCATGGGGTTTTGAATTACCTGTATATCTCTTTGAATTTATTTCAAGCATTCTATTTTTTCCTGTATTGCTCATCCATGGTTTCCATCATTTTTCTATTTTCACCTATTTTTTTTAAGATGTGCACTTTTATTGAACTAGTCTCAAGTCAGTGTACAGGGAAGCCCTGGCTGCCTCCACACCTCAGCTCACTCCCAGGGAGACCAAAAGCCTTCATACATCAAGTTGGGGGACAACTGGGGGCCATGATGGCTGGCCATTCAAAATCAAACAAAATAAAAAAGTATTAAGCCAAAGATTAAAACAAATTTGCATTGCATCATTTACACAAAAGCAATGCTGTCGCCTCCTCTGCATGGACTGGAGAGGCCTGGTCCCGCCTCTGTGCAGAGGAGAGGGGGCAGCTTTCCGGAGGGTGAAGGGTGAACTGTAGCAATGCATCTCACCATATTTGGGATGATTAAAAAGAAACAGTCCTCTGAGGGGGTGATCGCTCCAGCCAACTGCTGTCGTCTTCACGGGTCCAGTTTTTAAATCCTGAGTCAAAAGCACCAAAACAAAAGACAAAACAAAAAAGAAAAAAGCAAATAAAGCCATGCCAATCTCATCTTGTTTTCTGCGTGCAAGTTAGGTTTTTGTCAAGAAAGGGTGAAACACAGCGAGGTAACGCTCCATGTGGTGCACAATGCAGGGGCCCGGCTCATAGACTTCCAGCTAACCGACAACTGCTGGAAGGTGGAGAGCGAGGCCAGGATGGAGCCACCCATCACCGCAGAGTACCTGCTCTCAGGGCAAGCAATGAATGACCTTTGTCTTTGTCGTGTTGGGGACCAAGGCCGCTATCTCCTTCCGCATCCTGCCTGCAATGCCTGGGTACATGGTGGCTCTACCGGGCTGCACTGTGTTGGCACAGAGGTCCTTGCAAACGTCAACACCACACTTCACGATGGAGTTGAAGGTCGTTTCATGGATGCCACAGGACTCCACGCCTAGGAAGGAAGGCTGGAAAGCGCCCCTGGCAGCAGAATCGCTCGCTGCCATCGGTGACCTCCTGGCCGTCGGGCAGCTCGTAGCTCTTCTCCAGGGAGGAGGAGGGTACAGCGGTGGCCATTTCCTGCTCGAAGTCCAGTGCCATATGACACAGCTTTTCCTTGATGTCACGCTTGATTTCCCGCTCAGCTGTGGTGGTGACACTGTAGCCACGCTCAGGCAGGATCCTCATGAGGCAGTCCATCGGGTCCCCACCAGTGAGGTCCAGACGCAGGATGGTGTGGGCAAGGGCGCAGCCCTCATAGACGAGCACGGTGCGGGTGACCCCAGTCACCGGAGTGCCTCATAACGCTAGTGGTGCGGCCACAGGTGTACAGGGACAGCACAGCCTCAATGGCCATGTTCATAGCTGGGGTGTCAAAGGTCTCAAACATGATCTGAGCCATCTCTCAGTTAGCCTTGGGGTTTAGGGGAGCCTCCGTCAGCAGCACGGGGTGCTCTTCGGGAGCCACATGCAACTCGCCGTAGAAGGTGTGGTGCCAGATCTTCTCCGTGTCCTCCTAGTTGGTGACGATGCCGTGCTCAGTGGAGTTCTTCAGGGCTAGGATGCCACCCCTGCTCTGTGCTTCATCTCCCACATAGGATCCTTCTGACCGATGCCTACCATGACGCCCTGGTGCCTTGGGCACCCCACAATGCAGGGAAAGGTGGCACCTGGGTGGGGGCTCATCTCCCACAAAGCTGGTCTTGCCCATGCAGAGCTAGTGTCGACACGGAGTGTAGCTGTACCATCACCCACGGTGAGCTGGCAGCCGTGTGGGTGGCTGCCGAGCAGCCAGGGTTGGTACTTGCGAGCTGGAATCAGACTGAACCCTCGTCTATTTTTTGATCAATACGTTCTTTAAAAATGCTTAGTAATTCTTTCATTATAGTTTTCATTTCTTTTTTTTTTTTTTACCTGAGAGATTACTTCTGATCTGATTTCTTCTATACCATTCTTCAGTTGTTTCTTTACTTCAGTTGCTATTATTTTAGAGATTTTAAGTGTGTGACCTCCAATTTCTTTTATGCTGATGTTTCTTTGGGTTCTGGGTGGTCTTGGGGCCTGAGATTGAATTTTGCTCCTTTGTCTTATCATTTTCCATTTCAGGTAGAACATTTTAGTTTGATTTCTTTATTTTTGTGAAAGTTTGATAGTAGGTAGCTGTTATCACTGCTATCAGAACCTCTCTGTAAAGTGTGTTCTTTAGGTTTCTCTCCTGTGTCAGAGGTTCTTTTGTGTGTGTGTGTCTGTTCCAATATCTTGCCTTCTCTATTGAATGAGAGTGAGATACTGCTTTCTGTTTCACACTATCATCTGCCCTTCAGTACAGGGCTTTGGTTAGGTTATTATCCAAACACTTCCCGATATTATTCTCCAAGACTGGACATGTGGTTTAGGCAGATATGGTATCCTATTTACAGTATTACAATTAGCATTACTAATAACAGCAAGTGAAATTTAGAAATTGACAAAAGTTTGTAACTAATGGTTTTGTATTTAACATCATAGGAGTAAACACTGCAGCTATATAAGAAAGCAGCTCAAAGCAGCTCATAAATTGGGAATTTGTATGTGAACTTGCTCTCCTGAGTTCTGTTGGGGCAACTCCCTTTCATGTACCTGGAGTCATCCATGTGCATAGGTTTACCTAAGTTACCTCTGGCCACCTCAGGATCTGGAAGATGCCCCTGCAGGTCTGGGTGCCAGTGTGGGCCCTGCTGGGCCTGGTGCTATTACTCAGGTCACAGTGTCCAGTTTGAAGCATGTTCTGGCTCTGCTCTGTGGAACTCCACAGATGGGGCCTGGCCACAGGGTTCCTCTTCCAGGCTCAGCTCCACTGACACTGACAGACAGGGTCTGACAGCCGGGCTCTGCCTCCGGTTTGCACTCTGCCAGATGTATAGACTAAGTTTTTGTGCATGAAGTTGCATAACAATAATCCTCAATACATAAAAGTCATGCATATTAATAAAATTCCATAAATGCCCTTTCATTTTCTTTATTTTTTTCTTTTTTTTTTTTTTCAGGGAAGGCTCTATAGGGTGTTCAGAGACTCACTACTAGATCAGACTTGTATAATCTGCCTATTTACAGCCTCCCAAGAGCTGGGATTACAGGTGCGCACCACCATGCCCTGTCTCAATAGCTGTCTCAGCATGCCCTGGGGTAGGGCTAGTACTGCAGGCTCAGGAATTGAACTTTTTGAACCTTTTCTTTTTTAAAGAGAGAACAAGGGCAGGTCGGTTAACTCAGCAGGTTAAAGTGCCTGCATAGACAGATGCAGGGACTGGAATTCAATTCCTGGTATGCTGTAACAGCCCCGCCCACCCCTGGGATGTGCTGAGACAGTGACTGAGACTGGGTGTGTTGGTGCTCACCTGTAATCCCAGGGCATGGGAGGCTGAAAACAGGCGGACCACTAGGAGTCTCACCTGCATAGTGGGACCCTGTAGTCCCTGTACTAAAATACATTTTAAAAAGGAAGTACAAATTACAATTGAAAGAGAAAAAAATTACAAGTGATTACAGAATTTCACCTAACAAAGTAACATGAATTTCGCTTTTTCTATATCGTTCGCCTTCTTGTCAGTCCATTGAGGGTGCTGTTGCTAGAGTCAGGTGATGCTATGCAGGGTCAGCAGAAGGCTGCGCTGCTAGCGGTCCTGGTGCTGGGGGTGGGCGCAGCAAACCAGCCATGGGGAGTTTCCGCTGTCAGCCACCACTTTGGATGCAGGCTTGTGCAGAGCACCACAGGGTCAGCCTGCAGTCTCCACCGGCTGCTGGTCTCTGGAGCTGCTCTGCCATCAAGGCTGGATGTTTGTTGTGCTGTCTTTTGAGAGGACTTCTCTTGTCACAGGATAAATATTCCAAGTAGGTTTACAGAACTTTTGTGTCCATATTAAAAGAGAAATAATTCACAACTGTCTACATGATCATCAAAGTGGGTCTATTGTCTGTCTGTCTGTCTGTCTGTCTGTCTGTCTGTCTGTCTTTGTCTTTTTGAGACAGGTCTCTGTTCAGTTCAGGCTGGCCTTAAACTCGCAATGATCCTCCTGCCTCTGCCTCCTGAGTGCTAGAATTCCAGGCATGGGCCACCACCCTCAGCTGAGTCTATTGTAATCAGCCCTGAACTGCACACTGCTACGTGGTGTTGCACACAGGCACAGGCAGCCTTCCTAGACTAATATCAAAAGTGGCTTGTGTAACAGCTACAGGCTTCCTTCCATCCATGAAAGGCAAGGGTGAAACCAGTGAGTCTTCTAGAACACTGTCTCTGAGGGTTGGGTATGTAAGTAAGGAGTCAAGATCCCTAGGTCCCTGACAGGATGTCCCCTCCCTCCTCCCAGTAAGCAGGCTGCTGAAATGGTGGGTCCAGGGAGGGCACCACCTGCCAGGCTTGCTGTGCTTATGTTAGATGGGAGAGGGGCAGTGGCAGGTGGATCGCCAAGGAGGTACTGAGGGGAGTCATTCCTGTCTGGCAGGGACATGAAAGAACACGAAGGGAGGATGGGGGAGGGTCTGCACCACCACTGGTCAAACTGCATCCCCTGCAGCTGCATGGTAGAAAGGGGAGCCTTTTGCCTCACACTGTTGCCTTTGCCTACCCTTCAGGGTCTCGGGGCCAGGTCCTGGGAGGTCCTGGGGTGTTTACCCAGGATGCTGTGTCCTCCTTTCCTCTTCTCTAGGCTCTAGTGTGGAAGTTCCCATGCATAAGTACCTGTCCCTTTTTGGATGTGTACGGACACACTGTTTCCTTACTGAAGAGCTGGCCTCCTTTGTCCTGGATGATAACACACCCAACCGGAAGTGGTAAAGCCTCTAGGGGCAACACATGCACCAAAAGTTGTCTATACACTGGTTGTCCAGAGTGTACGCCATTAGTACCAATGCCATTGTCTGCAGCACCAGGGTAGTGCATAAATAAAAATAAGCAAGCAGCTTGACTCTGGGATCTGTTCTTTCACTGTGGGCTGGGAATCCTCAGTGTGGCTGCAGGAGAGAGAGGTTGGCAGATTTCTTCCCTTTCTCAGACCCAAGGCCAAAAATTGTAAACGAACTCAAATTAAGAGCACTACATTTATCTCACGTGTTAGGACGATGCACGCACGCTCTGGCAGGATCCACCGAAGCACAGAGCTGAGAGCCCACGGTGCTGCAGAGCGTAGCTTGGGCCACAGAGCGTGGCCTGTCTGTACAGCGATGTAGGAACGGAGACGCGCAGAAAGGGTGCAGAAGGAGGGGCTGTTACACGAAACCGAGCAAATGAATTGGTGACCACGTTCGGAGTAAGAAGACACTGGTTGGCAGCACCTGAGCCTGGATTTCCTTCCGACTTGGAGGATAACAAAGGGACGCAGCGTGTTTTAGTCAGGGGCAGAGTCAGCAGCGCTGAGCTCGGACCCTCCGCCTGCTCCTCCGCCAAGCGGCCGCCCCAGCTAACTGAGCTTTGCGCAGAACCCTCGCCCTGTTCTGCTCATGACCTGTGCAGTCTTGAAAATGCCCCGCTGTCTTCTCTTTCCCTGCTTGATGCAGTGACTTTGACAGAGGGCGCAATTCAGGAAAAATTAGTGCCACTTGTATGTAAGCATTGACTTAAATAATTTGGACATAAAATCTTGGTTGGCAAAACTCCAACTTTACCGCATTTTTAGATACCTAGTAATTAATTATTCTGCTTTAAAATGGCAAATTATAAAAAAGGTCTCTAATTAAATATTGAATTAATTTTTAAAATAAGCCTATTTCAATATCTATTATTTACTGAACAGAACAAAACAAATGGCAGTTACGGAAGCAAAGCTCTGTCTGTCAGCAGTCAGTGTAGAAGTGTGTGCTGTGCCCGCGGCTCCGATGCTTTAGTTTAGGTACCATCTCACTCTCTGGCTTATCAGTATTAACCTACTGAAACATTCTTAATCATAAAAGAAATTTACATAAGTCTTTACTAATTTTTGCAGAGAGAGAAAATAAGAGCTAACCTCAAAGCTAGTCATCTGTTAACAACGTAAGCTGCAAATTGGAGGTAGCGTGTTGTCTTTGTATGAAGTAAATATGACCTTCAGTAGGGTTTTTTGTTGCATACATTTTGGGCCTTTAAAATGTGTTATTTTTCTCTTTAAATTTATAAACCTGAAATGTCATGCCTCCTTTCTCTCTTTTTCTAAAAACTATCAGAGCATATTGTTATGCCAGCCACAGTTGAATCTTGACAGAAATCAAGGGGAGATGTCTTGGGGTCCCTCTGTCTTGAGCATACACTCTGCTTTATAATTCAGGTTGTACCTTCCTCACTGTCCACCAGAGACTGAGGACAGGGCTTAGGATCATTCTGGCTGTGTTGGTGTTATTTCTTTTGTACTTCTAAAGCAAAATTTTAACTGCACATAGATTTGTTATTCCTACAGTTAGTGTGAAAGCCAGACTATTTACTCAATTGTGATCCTTGAGAACCTAGAGTTTGTACCCTGCTCCCAACCTGGGTCCTTGATGTATAGATGACAAAAACTTGGATGTGAATGCTACTTAATTTGTATGTGTGTGTGTGTGTGTGTGTGTGTGTGTGTGTGTGTGTGTGTGTACAGATATATAGAGAGAAATGAAGCAGGAAAAGGAGAAAGAGAAAGAAGGAGAAATGAAGGAAGGGAGGGAGGAAATAAAAAATAGACCAAAGGGGAAGGAGGAAAGGGAGAAGAAGGAAAGGAGAGATCCTTTAGAAAGAAAGTCTTTGAATCTTCAAGATATGTCATCTGCTCTGTGGCAACCACTGCTACTTTAGCGTGCCCCTGTGACCTGTGCAATGTCTCTCCTTTCAGATGGAGCCCCGTTTACCTGGTGGATTGGGAGGTCCAGTGAAAAACACCCTTACTGGGGAGGCTCTCTCCCTGGGGTCCAGCGGTGTGCATGTGGCCTGGAGGAGAACTGCCTGGACATTGGACACTTCTGCAATTGTGATGCGGACACAGATGAGTGGTAAGGAGAACCCCAGTCCTGCTGCAGAAGCAGAGCAAGTACACAGATGGAGGCATGAGACTGCCCCAAAGAGAAGAGGATGTGGATGGCAAATTCAGGAGGAACTAGGACTGCTCCATGCCTGTGATTGCTTTTGATTTTGGAAATGGCCAGCTCTCTAGCTTTTAGGGCTACTAGCAGGGTTTGTGGTTGTGACATCACATCCTCATGTTCCAGCCCCTATTTCAAGCACATATTCTAATGCAGTGTTAAGAATTGAGCTTGAGCCAGTGTTTCTATGATGGTTGGAGCATAGGGTTAAGAATAACATGGACAGGAGTGTAAGTGCACAGATAAATGATACATTTTCTTCTCTTCCTATCGAAATTTTAATTCCTTTAGCACTAATAAAAATACAGTAAAAAGTTACAGTAAGGAGTTTATATTTATATAAATCCTCACAGCAATAAACAAATAAATTATTATTAGTATTATATATCTCAAAGCAATAAAAATCCTCAAAGCAATCTTTGCATTGTTGCTTGATTTTCTGACTCTTATATTTAAAAGTTGAAAGGCAGGGAGGAAATAGCAAGTGTCCGAGGTCACATGTGTCTATTTTGTGACAGATTCATAATGTGAACTTGGCTCCACCCACAGTCTCTCATATTTTTCAAAACCAACTTTACTGTAAAGTGAAGCTGTATTTTAAGTTCTCATGCATATTATCTGTTTCCTTTGTCTTTCAGCTATATTGTTTGTTCTTCACTGACTTGATTATGAGCATATGCACAGAACATTTCTAAACATGCCTTGATTTTTACTTAATGTAGGGCCGTTTGATTTTTCCTAATGTAATTTTGTTTATTCCATTATAATTTTAAGAATTCCTATGCTAAATTGTTCTCAAGTCATGTAAAGTTTCTTTTTAGAATAGCAATTTTTTCTCACATGCAGGGACTAAACTATAAAGTGGAGTCACAAACTCAGTTCAGCAAAGAAAGTAATAGGGCTAGAGTTCCAACATGTTCTAAAAGAAGTGGAGCAAAACTTCAGAATCTTACAGGGCTGTTTGGGCCACAGGTCAGATCACTGTGGTATCGTCTCACCCTGTGCACTTCGTATGGTTAAAATCAGGTAATGTGACTGGAGGGAAATCACACCTCTGTTTTGCTTGAATCTCTCACGTGACCCTGCAGTATATTCTAGCACAGTATCCTAGATACCCACTAGTCAAATATAACTGAGTTCCTGAATGAAGATCTCAACTCTGTTACATTAAATCTCTCTAGACTTGTTCTTGGATCTGTCAACCTCTAATAGAAGTTAATTGCAGAAGTAAAATCAGAAAATCTTTGGGATGTAGAATCACCATAAGATAGTACCTATGAGCATGGGCACCATGATCAACATGTTGTAGGCAGCTTAGAGAAATTGTTCCTTAAGGTTTTGTTTCTAGTCCTTAGCAATCCAGACACTCCACCTGTTCAGCTGAGAAAGAAGGAAGGCTGTTAACTAATCAGTTGGTAGCCAAATTTGGCATCATCCATGTGGTGCAAGTTTTAGGTTCATGCAGAAGGCAGAAGTTGTAGGGTCAAGAAGGCTTCAGCTCCAATTTTGGAGAAAGTTGGGGAGGCCAGACAGTGTGGCCCTAAGAGGATAGTGCACAAATATGTAAGTGTGGAGCTGAAAGGGCGTGAGCTCCAGAAGTTTGGAAAAGACCGGAGGGTAGGTGGATGAGCTGAGAAAAACTGCAATGAGTGAGCAAAGCCAGCCAGAGAAAGAAGCCATGGGAGCTACAACCACAGCAAGTGCAGTGAGAATGTAGCAACCTAAACACTTGGAGCTCACCTCTTGCCACAGACTGCTTCCAAAGCTGGACATGGAATATGGAATTCTGGAATTTAATATTTGTCCTGCTCAACTTTGGTCTTTCT
>PVKN010029505.1:0-12978 GCA_004027915.1 Capromys pilorides
AAAAAAAAAAAAAAAAAAAAAAGGGCAGAATTTGTGATTAGGTCCCAGTTGAAGATTGGAAAATGATTTTCCAAGCTGCAAGAATCCAGTGCTCATTATGGTTGGATTTGAAAAGTATGAGTTTTCTGCTATTTCTGAGATAGTTATGAATAAAAGTCACCTTCACCTAAACTGGACAAAATGAGACATTTTCTATTGTTTTAAAGAACAGTTGTCAGGCTGTTTTGGTCTCTTAACACAAGATTTCTTAGATTCAAAATTCTCAAGCAGCTTTGTGATCCCGCTGGCACTGGCCCTCCCCTGCCATCCTCCTGCCTAGTTTTACTTCAAATACCACCTGTGACCGCTCTGAGGGAACACATATTGGCAAGGAAAAACATACAAGCTACAAACGAGCCAGGCACAATAGCACATGCCTGTATCCCCACCCCATGCTCTCGGGAGACAGAGCTAGGAGGATCCAAAGGGCAAGCACAGCCTGGGCAACTTGCCAAGACCTTGTTTCAAAATAAAAAGTAAAGGTTTAGGCTATAATTTCATAGTACTGCACTTGGGTCCTGGGTTCAATCCTTAGTACTGGGGATGGAGGAGAAATGAAACAAGTAGGCTACAACAAGTAACTAGTCAATTAAAAAAAATCAGACCTTAAAAAATAAATTATCCTAATCGATATCAATAATATTCAATTAGTCTTTCTTCTTTAACATGCTTTGGGCTACTTAATTAAGACAAAAGTCAATTCTCAATTCAGCACAGGTTTTCATAAACAAAGAGTCACAGAAATGTTTAATGTAAGAAATAAGGTTTATGTCCAGTTATTCTCTGGGCAGCAAACTATATTCCTGAGTTTCTTACAGCTTTGCTACAACTCCTTAGGTCTGAATATCTTGGGAATAAAAATGATGTCTTGGTAACGTACATATGAGTTCTTCTGGTGGTGATTCTGAAATTCCTTTATGAATCAGCTGTTTACTCTGGACATCCTGGTGCCAGAGAAATCCCCTCAGTTTCTTCAGAGTTTTTGGCTTCAGTCAACCCAGCACAGTGCTTGACACAGCCAATGTTCAGGAGAGGCAGTGAATGAGAGTTAGCAGGAAACAGCTCTAAAACTATGAGGAAGGAATAGATGCTCAGTACTGGCAAGTAGCCCGGATCTGCCCCAGCCCAGGCAAAGAGGGCTTCTGCTCAGAATGCTCTGGATGGACTGTCTGACACCCAGCAGGTCCATGCTGCCCACTTCCAGGAAAGGCCCTTCAGTATTTCTCTATGCACTCAACCTTGCTTGTCAATCAAGACCCAGGTGGAGCCTCATCTCCTGGCCAAAGCCATTCCAAACCCTCCTTCTCGCACTGCCCAGGCCTTCTGTGCTCCAAGAAACCTGGACTACTTGACTCCTACCCATGTGGATCTGCAAATCTATGTCCTTCTTGTGGTATATATTTTTAATTAATGGAAACGTAGAAGCCACTTTCTTGTATTGGGATGTGTGCCAGTTATTTTGCAGGGGCATCTCACTTACTTCTCCCAGCAACTCTATGTGTAACTTAAGTATTCTCCCCATTTTGCAGCTGAGAAAACCAAATCCCACACAACCAGACTATGCAACCACTTGGACTAAAGGAAAATCTCAACAAAAGAAAATGAATCACCTCCATCTCTATGACCTCATCTATACTTTATGACATTGTCTATTGCATATTTTCCATTTAAAGAACAGAACTGTGTGTCTATTGTTAAAAGGAAGAAAGAGGCCCACATCTAAATCAAAGGGGCTCTACTTATTTTAAGAGATATTTCATCGAAATTCCTTTTATATAATTTCCCTTACATCTTAACATCCCAAACATTTAGTGAGTTATTGTTCTTACTTTGGGAAAAACTGAAAGATAGTAATTAGTTACTGTTGAGCGCTGTTCTCAAGCCAAGAACATTCATGAAGATCTGAGTAACATATTAACTTCAAAAAGATAAATCTCCCATTATTGCCAAAAGAAAGAGGGAGATATGATCTGCTTGCAAATTTCTTCAGACCAATCTCTGCCTTAAGCCAGAACATCTACTGCTTCCTGTGAAGAGAGAGAACATTGCAGCCAAGACTGCCACTATGGACTCCATACGTTTCCCCCTCACCAGCAGGATCTGTCTCAAGGACTTGTGAAAAGAAGCTAAGAGGACAGGTGGTCACGAATGGGCAAACATTTGGCACAGATGCCGACCCCGAGCATTTGGAGGGCCAAGCTCTGAACAAATAAATTGTGAGAAAGATCATGCACAGAACCAGAGAGATGGGTTAGAACCCACATGCTGTGCTCCACCTAACCGGAAAATAGGATGCTGCTCCACACATCCCAGATGGCCTCTGGGTTTTTGGGTGTCCTAAAATTTCCACCTCATTGCTTATTGTAAGTACTGAAAAGTATGCTCAGCCTGAAGATATCTTGATTTTGGAAAGTGTCAAAAGAGTACCATCTCACTTTAATAACTACAGCCTCACCCATCTGGGCAAGTCTTCATCTGAAACATCCAGTATCCTGGGACCAGGTGACCCTTAAGTCACTATGTGTTTATGCTTGGTTTATCTAATGTCTCCCTGCTATGGATTAGTTCATCTGCAAATAAAAATAAGAACAAGGCCCACACTGGAACTGCAGGAGGAGAGTCCTAGATTGAAGAAGGACTGCTTTCTGGGTGAGGGGATACCTGAAGGCACATGTCGTTGGCTTCAAAGTTTTTCTAGGCTGACTGTGTCACCAGACCTACAGGTGAATCAAGGGCTTAGGAATAATGATCAACTTCTATCCATGAATTAGTTTTAGTGAAAGAGAATCACATATTTATCAATCAGTACCTAATTTGTTTTTTAAAAAAAATAATGATATGAGCCAATGACAGGTGGTACACACTTGTATGCCAGCTACTTGGGAAACCAAAGCAAGAGGATCAAGAGTTCAAGTCCAGGCTGGGCAACATCAGGAAACATTGTCTCAAAAAAATAAATCAATAAAAATGATGCGGATGAGTGGGATCAGAGGTTGCAGACCAGCACCTGTCATGAACAGGGATCAATGAGCAAGCTTGAAGGTGCAAGCTCTGCCTCAGGCTGGGCAGCAGCGCACAGAAAGGGGAGCCCATGGGTAACACTTCTCGAATCTGGTTGGGTGGAAAAAATATGGGAAATTTGTTTCCAACTGGTAGCTCCAAGATAGTAGGAACAGGAATGCTGTCCCTGAGGTGCTATTGATGGCTTGCCTCTGGTCATGCAGTCAGGATCCAGAGACAGTGAAAGCAAAGGATCTGCAACCCCAGCCCACATAATGATCCAACCAGCAGGCCAGATTTTCAGGATATGGGTCTGTGCTGAAGTACATAGAGGCTGTTGGTTGGGCAGGGAATGAAGGGGCTTGAAGGGTCCCTGTGTAGGAATTCAGGACAGAGACTGAGCAGATAAGAGAAGAAAACTGAGTTCACACCCACTCTGTCTACATTCAGGGCAAAAACCAGGGATGCTCTGAAGTGCTCTGTAGTTTGGGTCCTGCTCCAGGGCACTGGGGCAGGAACAGGAGGAATTTAACCTCCATCTGTCCATTGAGCAATTCCCTGCCCAGCTTACTGGTGCAGCTTCTGTTTCTTAACTGGTCTGTTCAGAGTGTGTTTTTTAAATAGCCAACACACTCAGCAGGAAAACCCTTATCTACGTAGATATAAAAATGCCAGAGTGGCGATCAGGGATCAGGGCTATGCCAACTCCCATTTAGCTGGGCGTGAGCAAGAGCAAAATAAAGAACTGAAAAGCAGCTGGAGCTCTGGGCTGCAGCATGATTGCTTTTCTATCCTTTGAACCTCAGGCAATTGGGGATTTTCCTTTGGAATCACAACCTAGGTGTTTACTTCCGGAAGACCAAAGAGGAGCCTGGAGTTGTAGTTAATGCTCTATGAGTGTGGATAAGATTGCTTAAATAGGAGCAAGGAGTCTGACAATGGATGAGCAGAAAAACACCCATGTGCATTCCCCAGGAGCATGGAAGAGAAAGGAGGAGCAGAGGTTCTTTGGACTCTTGCAGACTCCTACACAGTTGTGAAGTGGGTTTGACTGGGGGCTATGATGGGCAGATGGGCCCACATCTGAGACTCCACGGTCCTTTTCCAGGTGTCCTGAATGGAAGGGTCCCAGAACAGATGGAAGAACTGCATCCTGAGGGAATGGAGGGGAGTCCTAAGGGTCCTGGCCAGGCAGTAAACTCCCACCACACGCCTGTGGTCTCTGGACCCTCAACTGGTCTTCTGGTGTCTTGTCCTTCATAACCAAAAGAAGTGCCTTGCTTGGGCACTTCCTCCCTCAGCTTTCTCACTCATCTTTTCCAAGAACTGCTCCCCCAATATTTAGAGAGGAGGCCCACAGAGATGTCCTGAAAGTCTCCTCTCTTCCAAAGGCATCTCTCCTCCTCCCTGCTGGCTCTCCTCCTCAGCTGCATCTGAGCTCCCCTCTCCTCACAGAGTTCTCATTTTTGGTCCTGAGAGCCAGCCCCATAGGAATGAAGGGGCTTTTGCAGTGTGACATAACCATGTTTCTAAAAGTTAAGAGCATCTTTTCTCAGCCTCAGGCAGCAACCAGCTTGCCTATGAATTTTGCATTTTAAGCACCTCAGATCTCAGTTTAATTAAGAGCATCACTGCTCCCAGAGAGATTCAGTGACAGGAAGGCAGGCAAGCAGAAACACACACAAGGAGCTCAGAAAGTTGAGTTTTGTTCCTTCAAGTGAGGATTCAAGGAGCAACTTCTCCTTCCCACCAGGACACAGATGCAGCTAGGGAACCTGGAAGAATCTGACATGCTCAGAACATAATTTATATTATAATTACCCCCCAAATAAATGTAATTGTCATGCATCACAAACATTTACCAGTAACAAAATATTTAAAGAGAGAGAGAGAGAGAGAGAGAGAGAGAGAGAAGATAATCGTACTACTAATTTACTAATTTCTCTTGGTTTATTGAAAGGAAGAGAGAGCCAATGAGATAGCTCAACAGACTAAGCGCCTGCCTAGACAAGTACAGGGGCCAGCGTTCACTCTCTGGGCCTCCTACCATGCTGGCCTCACCCCCAGGCACGCTGAGACAGTCACTGAGATTGAATATGGTGGCGCAGACCTGTAATCCCAGTTCTGGGGAGGCTGAAAACAGGAAGATCACTACGAGTCTGATCTGTGCAGTGAGACCATATATATTTCCCTTCCTTCTTTGTTTCTTTTCTCTTTTCTTTCATCATGATTGTTCTTTCCTCTTGGGAAATTTCTTTCCCATTCACAGTATCTATTGTACTTTTCAGATTTTATTTATCCTTTTGGATTTTTACACCACGGAGACAATATGATGTTTATGTATGTAGGTCTGATGTATTTCACTTCTGAGTATGGTCTCTAATTGCATCTATTTACCTATAAAGGCCTTAAGTGTAGAGTGTTACAACCAATGTGGAAATCAGTGTGGAGATTCCTAGAAAAACTAAGATTAGTAGGGCCAGCCAAATGGCTTAGAGGATTAAAGCACCTGCAAGCAGGTGCAGAGGCTGGGGGTGCAATCCCTGGGCCTACCATGCCAGCCCCACCCTTGGGATGTACTGAGACAGCAATTGAGACTGGGCATGGTGGCATGCACCTGTAATCCCAGCTCCTGGGAGGCTGTAAACAGGCCTACAAGTCCAATCTAGTAGAGAAACGCTGAGCACCCTGTATACCCTTCCCTAAAAATAAAAAAACAAACAAAAAACTAGGATTAAAAGTCCCATTCAATCCATCTATTCCCCTCCTTGGTATTTATCCAGAAGAACTAAAAACATAGCAATATTTGTGCACTTATGTTTATAACAACACAATTTGTAATAGCAAAATCTTGGAAACAACCCAAATGACCATCCACTGAGGAATGGATAAAAAGTTTGTGACATTTTTATACAATGAAGTATTATTCAGCTATAAACAAAAACTATGTATCGCAGTCTTAACCCCCAGAACCTCAGAATGTGTTTGGAGACAGAACCTTTAAAATGGTAACTAAGGGTGAACAGGGTCAAATGAGTGGTTTTCTAACCAATACAATAGGCGTCCAGTATGATACGCAGAAGACCATGTGAAGACACCGGGAAAAGACAACCATTCAGAAGAGAAGAGGAGGTCTCAGAAGAAATCCACCTTGCCAATACCTTGATTTCAGACATCAAGTTTCCATAATGGTGAAAAATACAAATTTCTACTTTAAGCCACTCCAGCTCCAGGATTTGGTGATGGCAGGTGCTAGCACTCACGGCCTCTGAGCCTCACCCAGTCACCTCCAGGTCCTCCAGAGAGGATCGTGAGAGAAGACTGTGGCTGGCAAGAGCTTTGCCTTCCTCTCTGCAGGTTGGGCCAGGCAGATGGAGGAAGTATAGCCCCCTCCTCTAAAAAAGCCATCCATGGATGACAATGGATACAGTGAGCGGCAGGTTCCTTGTCGGGTCTGTCTGACAGCTGCCACCTGGGTGCACTTAGACTTGTGTGGACTCCAGCTAAAGCCACCCACTGGGAGTCACTCCCCATTTTCCCTCTTGCACATTGTCCCCTGGGCCTGGCTAGGCATCCAATATGCATTTTTCTCAGTTAACTAAATGGCATTTTACTGAATAGAAACTATGCCTAATTCATCTGCAGCTGCCAGGTAAGAAGTGAGTCTGTAAGCACAGTGCTCAGGAGGCTGAGGCAGGAGAATGGTTGCAAGTTCGAGGCCAACTTGAGATAGAAAGTGAGTTTAAGGCCTGTCTGCATTGCATAGTGAAACCCTGCCTCAGAAAGATAAGAAAGAGAAAGGGAGAGAGAGAGACAGAGACAGAGACAGAGACAGAGAAGAGAGAGAGGAAAACACAGTCTCACGTAAAGGCAGCAAACCCATGGAAAATGCAAGTTGAAAGGAAATCTCACCACTATCATTTATCCCAATGTTTCCAATAGGGAAAAAAGAGGCGGGGAGGCAGCCAGATAGCACAGCAGACTGAAGTGCCTGCTTAGGTAGAGCTCAGCAGCTGGGGGGGTTTGATTCCTGGGATTCCCTTCGGGCTCCACCCACACAGCAAGCTGAGACAGCCATTGAGACTGGGCATGGTGGGATTGCCTGTAATCCCAGCTCTTTGGGAGGCTGAAAACAGGAGGGTCACTACGAGTCTGATCTACATAATGAGACCCTGTACACCCTGTAGACCCTGTCTTAAATACAGAAGAAAAAAAAAATTAACCTCATGATTATCCCCACATCTCCAGGTCTGCTGTGGCTCTCCTAATCACTTGATTTAAAAGACAAAGTTAACTCTTTCCAGTCTCACTAGGAGTTTCCAGTTAGAAGGAAACAAAAAAGGCCTAATCATCTCCAGACAGACTCTGGCTTGACCTGTGATCTACATGTCAACCATTCAGAACAGGACAAATGCACCTGACAAAGTCCTCTACCTTTGGGGACCAGGGACAGTTCATTCCCAACAAAAAGGTGATGTCTAAATCATTTGAACAGCATAAACTCTATTTGACCATTAACTTCCTCATTTCATGATTTCCCTCAATTTAGCCACATGATTGAATTCTGGGACACTCGGTGACCATACATTACTGCTGTAGTAATGTCACAGCAAGAGGTAATAATAATGAGCCTTCATGGAGCACTTAGTCCCCGAGCACCAAGCTCAGAGATTTTCATAATTACTCAGTAGTATAAGGAACCAAGAAAACCATGAATTCCTAGCAAATTTGCTCTGCTGAAAACAGCATGCAGCTTACCCATCACTCCGCCTCCTCCCTATGATGTCTGGTAATCGCTTCCTTGCCTTGGCATCTTGCACATGACAGCCTTCCAGCTGTGCGGATGGAGGCTCTTTGCTGGTCAACTCACTGATATGCAGACAGACATTTTTCAGGAAGCTGCCTGTGGGATTTCCTCCCAACATAGTGTGAAGGTATTTGATTAAGAAGTAAAGGCATACAGAAAAGGTGGTAGAATAATTTCAGTTTGAAAGTGAAGAGAAGTAATGGGTATACCTAGCCATTCATCACTAAACACTAGCTAGCTCTTCATTTAGAAGAAATCTCGGTCTGCAGCTTTGGGATGCTTTCTCCCTGAACTGTTAGAACATCTTCTGGTTTAAATAAAAATTCACAAGCAAGATGCTAACAAAAACAGTGAGTTTGCTTCTCTGACCACCTGAGTATGGAGTTTTCAGTCTTATTATCTTATTTAGTTGTCTAAGATATGTAATTTTGGCTCATTTGTTGAAATTCATAACACTTGGATTATAGGCCAGACCATCTGGGCATTGAAGAATGCACATTTGATAGACTTGTTTTGTTTGCAGTAGAAAATGTATTTATTCAGAAGTTCATTAGTTTATACTACAGCAACCTTTGGATGAGAAAAGATAATGTATAATCACAACTGCCTGCATAAATAGGCCAAGGAGCTGTCTAATTTATTGAATCAGGATTCTATTTTTCCCCAGAAATGAATTCTTCATAGATAACGATTGTCTGGTAAATCA
This sequence comes from Capromys pilorides, assembly GCA_004027915.1. NCBI lineage: Eukaryota > Metazoa > Chordata > Mammalia > Rodentia > Capromyidae > Capromys > Capromys pilorides. Next base: position 8,553 of record PVKN010029505.1, read on the forward strand.
CAAGGAAAGTGATGTTGGAACATGTTTTGATGAAAAGACTAGAGGAACTTTCCAGCCTGTCAGACCTAGGCTCAAATTAGATTCTGATACTTAGCAGTTTGAGTTTACTTTTTATACCTTATCTGTAGAATGGTCACTACCTTCCCAAAGTTGTTAAAATAATTAAGTATGTTAATACATACAAGTCTTCTGACCACAACAGGCATTTAATAAAACCAGTTCTTGGTAGAGCTAGGTTTATCAAATAAAATACACAACACCTAGATGAATTAATCTCTTACAGAGACTGCACCAAGTTACCACGAACATTGTAGCCTCACACAAATTCCTTGTCTTATAGTCTGCAGGTTTTAAGTCTACAATGGGGCTTCATCACAAGGGAAAAGGTTTCCATGTCTTTTAATTATGAGAAGCCACCTTATATTCTACAACTCGAGGTCTCCTCCTCCATCTTTAAAACCAGCAGCATAGCGTTTTCTCCAGCTTCTTCCATTTGTATATCTTCTCTGTCATAAGAACTCTTATGATTGTGCCAGTCCACCTGGATGATTAAAAAGTGATCATTTCAAGGTGCTTCATTTAATCACACCAGCAAAGTCCCTTTTGCTGTATAATGAAATGATTCACACATTTTGGAGATTCAGACATGAACAACTTTAAGGGTCATTATTCAGCCCACTCCAAATCTATTCTTTCATCTGGCCACACAAAATTTCACACCCATTCCACTTGCAAAATACATTTCACCAACCCCAACATTTCCAAAAGTCTCAACCCATTATAGCATCACTGCAATTCAAAAAAATCTCATCTGAATATCATCAACTTAACATTCCTAAATTTCATTCCCTAAATTATATGTGAGTGATAATCTTGGTATTATCCATCTGGGGCCAAATTCCTCTCCATCTGCAGACCTGTGAAACTGGAAAACAAGTTAAGCGATCCCAAAATACAATGATGGGGCAGATCTATAATAACAATTGTAGTCATTTGCATTCAAAGGTTGGGAAGAAATTGAAAAAACAAAAAAAAAAATCAGTGGTCTCAAGCAATACTGAGATCCAACTGGGAAAGATTCACAAGACTTCAAGTCCTTAGCATGATCCTCTGCAACTCTGCCTGTAGAGCCCAAAGCTCCAACTCTTTTTTTTTTTTAAATGGAAATATACTTTTTCAAGTTTCTAATACGAAGAGAAAAAAATCATACCATGTCTTATAAGTAGATTATAAGTCAAAGATACAGTATAAATCATAAAACAAAAATTAAAATTAAACAATATTCAGAAAACTAATCAAATATTAATTAATTAAAAATTCAAGTAAAAGTTTCAAAACAATATTCTAAAATTAAAATTAAAATTGTGAGTACAAATAAAGGCCAGAATATAGTGCATCAGACATATGAGTCTGTAATCAATTCGGAGTACTCACACAGTATTTGTTTTTGTTGTCAAGGAATGAACCCAGGGCTTCCAGCTTGCTAGGCAAGCATTCTACCGCTGAGCCAAATCCTCAGCCCCCTCACATAGTATTTGAATCGGTTAATATATACAAAAATATCAACTAAGAGAAAGCTTTCATGATAATAAAGGATTATTAAGAATAAAACATAACATAAATACTGGAATGGCAAATATATGACCAGCACTTCTAACAGTTTGGCAATAGGATATCACACAAAGTTCTAGCATCTCATGGACATGGATGGTGTCCATGATGCTTACTGGTGGCCAGGTGTCACTTGTGGGAGCTTCTGCTGTTTCCTTGATATCTGCCCTATAGCCCCAGGCAAAATCATGACCCATGGGGTTCAGGAGAAGTCCATTTGCAAAGCATGCTGATGGAAATATTTTGCTGCCATATATAAAAGAGTAATTGAAAGACTGCTGTTGTATACCTTTTTTTTCTCATGTGTTTAATTGCCCTATTTGGTAGGTTCTTTCCATTCTCATTTAGGGAGTTATCATTTTGATCCCTCTCTAGAATATCTTTTAGTAATCTCTGTAGGGTTGGCTTTATTGTCATGAAATTCCTTAGTTGTTCTTTGTCCTGGAAGTATTTCACTTCTCCATTTAATTTGAAAGACAGTTTTTCAGGGCATACCAGTCTGGATTGGAATTTTTTTTCTTACATTGGTAGATCCAGATCTGGTGCTAAGGTAAGAACTTTACCAAAGCTCTACACAAAAGGTCAGAAGGCATGGCTATACAAAATGACAAAGAGAAGGAGCAGAATGTACTCTCAGGCCTTGAGCCCACCCAGAAAAGATATAGGTGACAATAACATAAAAAAATTGGAAATCACACACCTGAAATCTCTGAAATAATAGCATCTGAAGTAAAGAAACAACTGCAGAAAAGTTTAGAGGAAATCAGATCAGAAATGATTTCTGAAGCAAAAGAAGAAATGATAACTATAATGAAAGAAGTACTAAATGCTTCTAAAGAAGACATTGATTTAAAAAAGTAGAGGAGAATAAAAAAATGATGAAATCCTTGAATGAGCAATATAAGAAATGAGCAATATAAGAAAGAAATAGAATGCACGAAGAAGATTTAAAGTACTATTAGATTAAAAGGAAATTAAAACCTCAATAACAAGCTGGCAAAACCATTTGAATCAAAGTGAAAATAGACTTTCAGACCTTGAAAATACCATTGCAGCTAGTGAAAAGGTAAGAAAGGATCTCTTAAAAATAACTAGGATGCAGGAAAAAATAATTCAACATCTGCAAGATGATGTAAAGATGAAGAACATGAGACTAATAGACATCAATGAGAAAGGAGTCAATACAAATGATATAAAAAGAATATGGGCAGAAGTAACAGCAGAAAACTTCCCAAATACAGGGAACTAATTTGACATTCAAGTACCTGAAGCACACAGAACTTCAAAAAAATCAGCTCATTCAAAACCACTCTAGACATATAATAATTAAGATCTGAGAAATTTAGCACAGAAACAGTATACTAAAAGCTGCTAGAGAAAAGAAACATCACATTTAAAGGAAAACCCATCAGAATAATGGCAGATTTCTCCAAACAAATCATCAAATCAAGAAGAGCATGGAGCAAAATACAAGTCTTGCAAGAAAACAAATTAAAACCCAGACTGATATGCCCTGAAAAACTCTCTTTCAAGTATAATGGAGAAGTGAAATACTTCCAGGACAAAGAACAACTAGAAAATTTCTTGACGACAAAACCACCCTACACAGACTGCTAAAAGATATTCTAGAGAGGGATCAAAATGATCGGAACTCCATGAATAAGAAGGGAAAGAACCCATAAAGGGCAAATAATTAAGCACAAGAGAAAAATAACTGTAGAACAGTAGTCTTTCAATTATTCTTTTTTTTTTTCTTTTGCCTTTTTTTTGAGACAGGGTCTCACTATGCAGTTCAGGCTGGCCTTGAACTCGCTTTTGTAGCCCATGCTGGTCTCAAACTTGCAATGATCCTCTTGCCTCAGCCTCCTGAGTGTTGGATTTACAGGTGTGCACCACCATGCCCAGCTTCAATTATTCTTTTGTATACAGCAGCAAAATATTTCCATCAGCATGCTCTACAAATGAACTTCTTCTGCACCCTATGGGTCATGATTCTTCTTGTGCCTACAGGGTTGATATCAAGGAAACAGCAGTAGCTCAGTTCCACAAGTGACACCTGGCCACCAGTAAGCATCATGGAAACTGTCCACATCCACAACAAATTAGAACTTTGTGCGATGTCCTATCCCCAAACTGTTAGAAGTGCTGGTCATATATATGCTATTTCAGTCTTTATGTTATGTTTTATTCTTAGTAATTCTATACTACCATGAAAACTTCCTCTTAGTTGATATTTTTGTATATATTAATCTATTCAAATACTATGTGAGGGCCAGTGAGATAGCTCAGCGGTCTAAAGTGCCTGCTTAGGCAAGTTTAGGCAACAGCAGGGACCATGGTTCAATCCCTGGAACCACATACTGCACCAGCCCCACCTCTAGAGCAGGCCAAGCCAGCCATAACACAAATAATAAATAAAGTTTTTTAAAATACTATAAATTTAGAGTACTCTAAATTGATCACATATTCATACATATGACACACAACATTCTGGCCTCTTAGTTGGACTCATGATTAAATTTTAATTTTGGAATATTTTTTTGAAATATTTGATTTAAATTTTAACTAATTAATATCTAATTAACTTTCTGAATATTGTTTAATTTTAATTTTTGTTTTATGATTTAATCTGTTATCTTTGACTTGAAATCTACTTATAAGACATGTTATGATATTTTCTCCTAGTATTAGAAATTTTAAAAACTACATTTCTATTTTCCATTGAAAAAATAAATTAATTAATAAACAAACAAATGAAAAAAGGTGTATACAAGAGCAAAGCAGGAATTCCAAGTTAAATGTTGCAATAATTGAA
>PVKN010029506.1:0-12971 GCA_004027915.1 Capromys pilorides
ACTTGAGGTTGTGCTGTGTCAGCAGGGCTTCTCTGTCATTCTTCACCTCAGATAGCCTGTGAAGCAAGTGAGAAAGCTCCTCCTCTGTGACAAATGTACTTTCTCAAAATATCCTGATTTCATATAGTCATTTGTTTCTTAAGACCTCATGTTGTGCGACAAACCTTAGTGTTTCTGTGATATTTGACTTTCTCTCAGAGAGAGAAACTGAGACAGCAGAGCTCAGCAAACAGGAATTGTAGAACAGATAAGTGGCTAGCATTTTAAGGCATGAATGCTACTTTGCTGTGATCAGACATCTTTCTTTTGCCACCAAAGTGCTATGGCCTTCTTTTTCCAGTGAGGGGACATACAGCTCACTGAATGACTGTGGCAGCCAAGAGGATACTCAGCCCTCTCTCTTTAAATTCCACCTCACTTCCAAGAAAGAGTTAGTATTGAACAAAGAGATAAACACAAAACTAAACATTATCATATTATATCAAAGTTTACCTTTCTGCATTTATTTTGGAAATGATAGTCACCATCTTTTTAAAAAACAATTTATTTATTTGATACAGGTACTTGCTATGCAGCTCAGATTCACAGTGATTTTTCTGCCTCAGCCTTCTCCCCAATGCTGGGATTATAGTCATGCACCACCACACCCACACCTGGTTTCAGTGGCTTGCATGGCATAGGGCCAGCATGGCATGTGATACTGGGGATCAAACCCAGGTCCTTGTGCTTGCCAGGCCGGTACTTAGACAGCTCAGCTTTCTCTCCTGCTCCACCATCTTTCTTAAATGAAGAAATAAATGGACATATTGACAGTGTTGCCTGGTGTAGGCACTCGAGATAACACAGATGGAACAACCCAGTGAACTCAAGCTCACTGCCACTCTCGGACCAGTCTGAAGGCAGCAAGCAAATTGCTTAAGGACACCATAATGACCAAGAGTGTATATTTTTTATGTGGACAGAGAAAGTCAATGCAATGTTTAATAAAATGTCATTGCAACTGATCAGAGAACCAAATGAGAGCGCAGGGCTCACGTGTGTCACATTGTTTCTCCAGTGAATGATGGCAATGCTATGTAAAAGTAGTCTAAGTGGCCAGGAGAAAATCTGAGTATAACAAAAAGCTATTTTGATAGTAGCAGGGTGAACATTGTGCTTTCTACATGGAAATTCCAACTTCCTACCATACAATTTCTGGTTCCTCTAAAATTTTACTAAAATGTTTTCCCTTTTCACATTCCTGAGCTGTTGGACCTTCCTAGATCTTGACCCTAACTCTTACATACTGTGCCAGCCAGGGTAGAAATTACCTGCTTCCATGGCTATCTCAGTGCAGGAAGCACTTAGTTACTACATTTAAGCACCCTTCATTTTTGTTTCTTGATAGAGTACCTGGCACATAGGAAACTTTTAGGACTTGTGGGAAAGGCAAATTTATGAGAAACCCTGGTACAGTTTCCTAGGCGACAAGAACCTCGAGGTCAAAGTGGCGACACTAGATTTAGGGAAATATTTATCCTACGTGAGGTTCAAAATCTTTATCTACAGAATAGAGACAGCAATTCAGGAAATAGTTCAGTGCACAAATGCTTCAGGGATGTCCCAGCTTCAGCAGACATAATTATGATCAGAAATCACAGAGCCTAAACCCTTATTTGAGAGAATGCTAAACTACGATGTGACCCTAGGTAGATCTGGCACCTGATATCTTCTGTGTTTTTACTTGGAATACATAATGCTTAATGTCATTTGAGAGTTTTAAACCCCACTGCCATACATTGAAACCCATTCCTATTGGTACTAGGGATTAATACATGGGCTTTGTATTGGGCTATACCTCTGTCTGTCTCTGTCTCTGTCTCTGTCTCTGTCTCTGTCTCTGTCTCTGTCTCTCTCTCTCTCTCTCCCCCTGTTTCTCTCTCTCTGTCTCTCATTTTTATTTTTGAGATGCAGTGGATCTATCAATGCCAACTTTCCAGTGATTCCTTTTCAGTTTTTAAATTGGGGCTAGGCCTTATCTGCAACACTTTGCCCCCTTAGTTCCATTTCCCTCTAGATGCTTAAGTTGAATTTTGTGCCATCTAATTATGGAATACGTGAAAGAAGAAAATGGAATTTTACAACCAAAACCCTCTCCAGTCCAAAACACTCCAGGATAATATTGAGCTTCTCTCAAGGCATGTGGCATTGGGATTTTTATGAATCCCAAGACCTTCTGTGGCATTCTGAAGGTCAACCTTGTTTATAATATTAAAGATACGTATTCTGGCAGCCAAAGGTGTAACCAACACAGTGTTAAGCTGGGTCTCATATAAACTGTGAAGAGTTGTTCCACGCCACTCAGAAAGCTTCTGAAAACTGTCATGTCGCAGAATCTAACCTTCTGATTGTCTGAACAGCTGGCATTTCTTCCAGCTGTGTTCCTCTCTTTCAGCCTATGTTCCTCTTCTCTTTAGGCAATTTCCAGTTTTGCCTTGTGCACAGCCACCACTCCAGTTATTTTTCCGGAGGACTCTAAGTGCTCTTCTTACAAATTTCTGCCAGCTGAGGAGCGGGGAGCACAGAAGACCCAGAAACAGTGAGTGAACACAAAGTAGCCAAGATGTGAATCAATCATATAAGTGTAGGTGTGGAGCTTTAGCCTTACACATTTTCTTAGTTTTAGGAGGAAAATACATATCGCTCACTTCAGCTATTTTTTTCAAATTGAGAAGGGCAAGAACAAATGACACTGTTCCAGGTTTGTGATGAGAAGCTGTATCTCCTCCATATCAGCCCATGGGACACCCAGAATCTTATGCTGTATCAAGTAAGAGAATTGGTTTCCTGGCTCTGAAGTCTCGTAGGTCTTTCTCGGCAGTTTCCTGGCTGAATACATGCCGCCCAGGCCCCCATGGGAACCGAAAACAATAAGCTTCCTTGCTGCAATCTGCACTGAGACTGCAGAACTGCAAAGCAAAACCCTCAGCCTCTTAAGTAATCTCTCTGCCCTTCCAGTTCTGGCCTGCACACTCCACAAATCGCTGATTTTTTATTTAATCAATTGCTTTATATATTTATTGCCTCGTTTTTCATCCAGTTGTAGGGGTTATTACTTGAGTAAGTCTTAGTGAATCAGAAATGAGCAAAGAGGAATTACTTAGAGACTTATTAGGAAGACATGCTTCCCTTCATTGATCTAAAAGTCCTCTTACACTATGGATAAAGTAAATCCTCTCTTGTTTGTGTCAAAGAAAAGAAAGAAATGTTGCGCCAATATGCATATGTAATTAAAAGATCAGCTCCTTAGGGCTTCCTAACCAAAATACTTTCACAGGGAGGAAGCTACCTGCTATGCGAGAGCCACAGACACCCTCAGCCCAACAGCAATTCTTTCCACCTGACAGAGAAGTTACAGCACGTGGCATTTTTACCTCCCTCTCTGTCTGTCTCAGGTAGGTTGCACACATGCACTCACAGGTCTTCACAATCCCCGGCAAGAGAAGAGCATTGGCTCTTTTTAAGAAAGCCTGAACAAAGCTCTGAATGTACATCTTTTAGTACGTGGGCCAAAGCTTCTGTGAATATAGAAAGTTTTCAAAGGACAACAACAGAGATATAACAGTGTTTAGTGGATACGGACTTTTATTTGCTCATATAACTGAATGTGAGGCAGGAGCAAGTACTGGAGCACCAGAGCCAGCTCTCTGGAGGAAGAGAAAAGGGAATGGGAGGAAAATGAAGAGATGAGAGGAGCATGAAATGGGAGGAAGGGGGGAAAGGGAGAGAAAACAGTGACAGAGTGTGGCGAATGGAAGTGGAGCAGAGGATGAATTGCTCAGAATCATTGGGAAACACCCTGCCTAAAGCAGAGGTGAAACAGATGTGTGGTTCAGGATGGTGGCTTGGGAGTGGAGTCCGGTGGGGCAACAGCAGGCATTAGCAAGGGGTAGGCACACTACCCGGCATGGTCAGTGACCTAAAGGACATGGGGGACCTCAGTGATTTGGGAACTAAAATTGCAGAATGCCCTGCCCATTGTGCTACCAAAAGGAGTGTTTCTCTTTCTGGAGAGTTTCAAATCACCTCCACGCCTCAGACAGAAAGAGAGTGGGCTAAGAAGAGCCACAGCGTAGTCTAGACTTTAGGAGAACTGAACTCTTGGCTGATGTTCCACCCCGAGGAGTGATAAGAACCTTTGCCTTTTAGAGTTAGATGAGAAAAACATCAGCATGCCAACTGCCCTGGCTGATGTTGAGATGCAGACACAGACAGAAGATCATCTGGAATGTGGAGAAGTTTTGGACACCTGCCCCTCACATGTGCCATCTGCCTCACATCTTAGGGTCTGTGCTGGAAGATGCTGCTGCATGCTGGAGGCTGGGGAGGACACACACACACACACACACACACACACACACACACACATACATGCATACACATGTGCATATACACCAGCTTTGCACACCCTTCTGGTGCCCTTTCTCACTTATACTTGAGAAAGAAGTGTTCTAAACTAATATTATCATAGAAAACAGTGAGTGCAGTGAGAGAGAAACTAGGGGATACAGTTATGGGCTTGTCATCTGGATTGGACAATCACATAGGTTCTCACAATTATTTCCAATGTTTCTACTTGGGAAAAATGGAGTAGAGGAGAAGTGGAAATCCCTGCTATCATCACCACTACATCTTTCTCCACTGAATTCTCTCCACCTGAGAGATATCATGGTCATAATGTAGGTATACATCCTTACCTCTGGTGTCTTCGTTTTAATTAGGTAGATGTGCTCATAGTTAACAAATAACCAGTGCAATGTTTTGTATATTTTAAGAGTAACATCTCTTTGCCACTTGTTGCTCTCTTTCAAAACATGTTTGAGTTTCAATCTGTGTCAACTCATGTGGATCTGATTCACTTATAAATGTCAATTAGAATTGCGCTACATGAGGTCATCAAATGTTTCAACCCATCCATGGACCAGTGGGCATTAAGTTGTTTCCAGTTTCTACCATGACAATGATGATGAAATTGGCAGTTTCAGACATCTTCTCACATACAGCGTGCTACTTTTATAAGATGTATACTGGGTAATACTGTGTCTGGTGGTGGAAAATGCACTCTCATGTTCCCTAGATGCTGCCAAAGTGCTTAGGGTATGCCATGCCTCAGTGTCCCTGAGCTGCACCAACAGGTGTCCACCCTAGATGGAGGTCAGAATGCTTCCACATGTGTTGTCTCCCTCCCAGAATCCCAGTGATCTGCGACCAGAAGTCTAATGAGGAAACCATTATGTTTCAGCTTGGTTCATGGCAGGGTAAAATTTCAGAGGTCCATATTCTACTGTCTTCTCTTCCAGTGGACTGCTATGACTTCAGGCCAAGTAAGTTTTTCAAGTCTATCTCCATCAGTAAAATGAGGACATGAATACTGTCACCTATCAGCTGAGTTGCTATTAGAATGAAAGGAATTTGTACCTACATGGCACCTGGACAATGTCCGATATCTAAGGGACAATAAATAATTGTCATTATTTAAATATGCTGATCTTGGGAGGCAAAAAAGGTACATGTTTTGTTATACATGTTTTGTTGTACAGGTCTTGCTCAGTTTCCCTGAGCTGCATTTAATAAGACCTGTATAACAAAACATGTATAACTTGCCCATAATACACAGCAGAAATGTTTAACCACAAGGCATAAAACATAAAGCTGGATTAGTATGCTGAACTGTAAAAGGCTTAATTCAACAACTTCCATCATTGCCAGTTTTGCCAATAACCCACTGTGATTGTAGAACACTAGATTACGTATAAAACTACTTTCTCTTAGTTCAATGAGAAGGAAATTTTTGTACCAATAATGATTAGGAAAATTATCATGTCTACACACTGTGCTCTGTATAACTACTAGGAGGACAATAATAGGCATTGTATCAAATACTGGAAATGTACTACTAATGTGCTTTGAAACTGTCACATTGCTATTTCTTATTAAATGTAATAAAAAAGGAAATAAAGAAATAAATATGCTGTCCTCTACATTATAGAATCCAAGGTGCTTTAGGAGTGGCCCAGGAGACTCAAACACAAACAGATTTCAAGAAGCTGGATACAAAAGGCCACTAAGTCATTATCCACTTTTCCTCCATGTGATCAAGTTTCACCAAAGGATTAAGGAAAATATCATAGGTATACAAGTCTGGGCAACATCAGCAAGAACTACAGTGCACCCTGTTTAATTTATGCCCTAGGACAATGCGTGGACTCTTTTTTTCCTGCTTTACCTTCTCCCTTAGAAGAAAAAGAATTTGAAAGAATGTATCATAGGGTTTATTTGAAAAAATACCTCAAGAAATCCAGAGTGAAAAAAAAATTGAAAAGCAACACCTACTGCTTTGTATTAAGTGCCAGGAGGGTACTGATTGCCCAGTAGGAACCTGGCTCAGGGTCCCTCCCCAAGGCAGCACATTTCTCTGGAGGCTGAGTGAATATGAAGCTCAAAAGGCTCTCTCTAGGATGCTAGCAGAGGATGCCAGCACTAAAACATGAGTGGGAGTGAATCCAAGGAGGAGAAACACTGAGAATGAGAGAAATTAAGCAAGTAGTGGCTGAGAACACTAGCAGGCTGAATGCCTATGCTGCTATCTAAATAAGGAGACCTGCAGAGTGCTTCTCCCCCTAAAGTAGTGGTAATGGATCACCTGAGCTGATAATGCATTCTCCCTTTACCTTTTCAAGAAAGAAAAGCACATAAAGTAGAAGCCCAGAAGGACAGGTGCTTAGGAGATCTGATCAGGGGAAAAATAAAATGTCAGTTTCCTTGGTCATTAATAAATGTATTGGAGGAAATGAGTGCAGAGATGTTGGATTTTAGAACAGAACAACAGAGGGATCAGTAAGATAGCTAAGCAGACTAAAGTACCTGATTAGGCAAACTTAGGCAAGCACAGGGACCACGGTTACATCCCCAGCACCACATGCCAAGCCAGCTCTACTTCCAGGGCAGGCTGAGCTGGGCAGAGTCTAGGTGTAATGGTGCACCCTTGTAATTTAAGAGCTGGGGAGTCTGAGAACAGTAGGATCACTATGAGTCTGAGCTGCATAGTGAGACTCTGCAGTTACCAAATGCATTCAGAAAGAGAGAGAGAGACAGAGAGAGACAGAGACAGAGAGAGACAGACAGAGAGACAGAGAGGAGAGAACTGACATGTGTCACAGACTCTAAGGGGACTGACATGCCTTCCTGTCTAATACAGGGGAATTTAACTCTGAGTGAAGATGCTGAGGAGAAAAGTCAAAAGCATTTCAGGTACGGTGACCGTTTTGCCACCCTCATCCCTCTAAATCAAACAGGAAAAAAGCCTCTGAACCTAAAATTAACAGACCAATTAGTAGGATGGATGGGAAGACATTATGGGAGCAGTGTTCCTTAGTTCAGTAAAATCCCATTAATTTAAATCCCATTTGATAAGTTGAACATAAGCTAGGATGAAATTTATAATATAGTGAAGATGTGAGAATGAAGAACTCAAGGAAGAACAGCACATTGGTTAATTCCCCTAAGCCTCAGTCTTCTCACATATAACATGGGGATTATAAGATTTTTTTCTGAATTACTAGGCACAGTGTGATGGTTAGATTGAACAGAAATAACTAGCAAATTAGCACAATCCTCAGCATGTAGCTGGTGTTTAGAAAACTGAAGATTTTTTTTTTATTATTTTTGATGGGCAATGGAATAACTCAAATGACAGAATTGTAGAATTCCTGAACCCCATCTAATCTTGAAAATCAAAGGTGAGGCAAATGTTCAGGAGGAGTACTGTCCCCAAGGTCACTCACTTAACTTGTGTCTTCCAGGTAATCTCATCAGGGAAATTACCACTATGGAGTCACGGCATGTTAACACTTTATGGACATAACAAAGCTGCCATCAGAGAGCCCTTTTGGCTTCATAAACTCACCTTACAGGCTCTCGATAAACAGTTCAAGATATCACAGTACCTGAAAGATATAAAGCTGCTTTAAAACCGACCTTGAAAGGAAAACAAGAAACAAATTCAGCCATGCAAGCTGGATGGTGGAATTATCTTTGCTTCCACAGGTTTCTAGTAGTAACATTTGGCTCCTGTACAGTTTTTCTGCCTTGTTGTTGTAGTAAGTCAAGTGTAGTTTTTAAAAAGTAACATGTATGTATGTATGTATGTATGTATGTATGTATGTATTTTACATGTAGTTGGTTGTTACAGTGTCTCACTATGCAGCTTGGACTTATAATGATCCTCCTGTTTTCAGCCTCCTCAGCACTGGGATTATAGGTGTGCATCACCATGCCAGGACTGTGGCCAGCTCAGCACGCCAGGGGACAGAGCCGGTGCTGAGCTGGTGCTGGGAATCGAACTGAGATCCCCATGCTGGTCTAAACTTTCCTAAGCAGACATTTTAGTCCACTGATAGTTTGTTTAGTCTGTCTATCTAGCCGGCCCCCCAAAAAACAAATAATAATAATAATAATAATAATAATAATAATAATAATAATCCTTGCTTTTAAAGAAGAGCACTTTCTTTGCTGGGCATTTTGGCTCACACCCATAATATCAGCACTTGACAAGCAGAGGCAGAAGGGTCATGGTGAGTCTAAGGCTAGCTTATGTTACAATGTGAGATTAAGGCCAGCCTAGATTGCATAGCGAGACCCTGTCTCAAAAAAAGAAAAGAAAGAAAAAAGAAAAACAAAAAAAAAAGGCAGCTTGTCAAAGAAAGCAGCAGGTAAGTAAAGCTTGGAAAGAAGTGTTAGGCGTGGTTGCAGAGGGCCTTGTGAAGAGCATGGCAGAGTACAGGGGCCACGGGAAGCTGAGGGCTGAGGGCTTTGGCTGGCACCAACCTGATTCGACTATTATTTCCTGTAGAATGCGATTCCTTCTCGATACCCACCTCCAAATCAATACAATGTTTTGTTTGTTTGTTTCCCTATGACTAGGGATTTATCCCAGTGTCTTCCAACCAAAATGCTCCCCAGTCCTTCCCTTTTATTCTTTTTCTCATCTTTTCTGTTATGCAGGCTGTATTTAAACTTGTGAGCCTTCTACTTCAGGCCTCCAGTGCTGAGATTACAGATGTGGAACACCACTCCTGGCTTCAATGTAGTTACTTAAAATAAATAAATAAATAAATAAATAAATAAATAAATAAATAAATAAAATTAAGAGTGATATTTGACCTTGCTGTTCATGCTCCATTTGACCAGCTTAAGGCCCTCTTGTATGCATTTTGCATGCTTATTTCCAGTAATTCTTCCTGGGAGTGTTAGGTGCAGTGCATGTGCACATCAGGTACACAGGGTGTTGTGATTTAAATCAAACTGAAAAATAAGGTAGTTAACTGGTGGATATTTCTACTTTCACTCAAAAATGCAATTTATTTTTGTTTTTATTCTTTCTTTTCTTTCTTCCCTCTCCACATCTTATGAGAGATCTAAAGCAAGAAAAGTTTGCTTAATCTGGCTAGAAAAGGACAATTTGTTTTGTCCTAAAGATGAGATTAAGGCGTAACCATTTTTTTTGGTTCATTACCTTATTTATTCTTCCACATTGACCCACAAAGACAAAACAAAGCCAGTGCTGCCTGAATCCCTTCTTTCCTGTGCTGACATCTGCATGCTGGACATCTGGGCCCTAGTCTTACTGGCTTTGCTCTGCACACGAGCTGCCAACATCTGAGAACTCAGCTGGGCCGGCATCTTCACTCCTGCCAGGGCTGCTTGTAGCCCCAAGAAAGGGAAAACAAATGCAGCTGATGAGCTGGAAAAATAGCACACTTGTGTGAATCAGAAGAGAGAGTAGCTGTTTCCTATTCTTAGAGGAAGCAAAGAAAAGAGATAAAGGAGACACAACCCCAAAATGTTCAGACCGCAGCTAACAACATTGTGATTTTATTTTTCTCCTTCTCCTTTTTCAATGAATCCAGCCTAAACAGGGCCTGGCTTTGGGCAGCCAATGCAGCTACTCTTGAACTACATAACAGAAATTGCAGCTTCTGCTATCCTGAAGTAAAGTCTGTGTATCTTCAGAGCCACAAATTGATTAATGTAAACATCGCAGTGTCAAGGCAAAAGACAGGCCTTTTTCTGCAGCCACTAGTCACGCGCCTGCTATAACAGATTCTATAGCCCTTGGTCCTTTCTGGCATCTTTCTTCCCATGGATGAACTGTGTGCCCTACATTTCTATTGTCTGTTTAAGGTGGAATCTCCCAAGGAGCTACAACACAGCTGGATTTTGAGTGGACTAGCCTGAGAGGCAAGGAGCCATAGCCTAGAAGAAATATGAATATCAACCTGGCATCTTGGCAGTTATTTGACTTTTGGGATAACACTCCAGATCAGACCAACTCCTACTTGGTCATTTTAGTAACCTTAGTTACTTTTCTATACTAGTTTCCCAGGACTGAGATAAATATCACAGAGTAGTAGCTAAAAACAGATTTTTTTCTTTCACAGATTTGGAACCAGGCAATTTAACACTCAAGGTATCAGCTGTGTGAATTTCTTCCAGAGGCTCTCAAAGAGAATTTGGGCTTTGGCCTTTTTTCTGGTTTCTTCCTGGTGATCACCAGCATACTTTTCACTCCTTGACTTAAAGAATCATCCATCTATCCTGTGCCTCCATGTTTACACGGCCTTCTCCATCTCTTTGCTTCTAAGGACAAGTCTATTGCCCAGATTGCTCATAAATCTGTGTGTATGTATATTCTCTTTCTATTATTTATGGCCCCAAAAGCATCATATATTGGTGTAGGGAATGAAACAACTGACAGCTACTACTATGTCAAGTTGCCAGTAAGCTCAGTGGCATAAGTGATCAAATGCCAAGTAGACAGGGTCAAACCCTAGGAACCACTCAGAAACATGCCTTAGCCAACAGTTCCCTTTACTTCACAATTTACCATTCCGTTCTCAGTTTCAGATGCTTTTTTCCTCACAATGGTATAGAATTTACAAATTTCAGCAATGATCAAAGGACTTCATTCCTGGAATCACATGCAGTTCCAGAGCTGCTGCTGGGTGTGCTAAGTGGGCTGCTGAGACCATGCTTGGTGGCACATGTCATAACCACAGGGCTAGGAAAGCTGAAAATGGGACAGTCACTTTGAGTCCGAACTGTGTAGTGAGACCTTGTACTGAATACATAATTATGTAGTTAAGGGAATTTTGAATTTAGGTCTCATTAAAATGTAGGATGATCTCATTTTGAGATCCTTAGTGACCCTTGAAAGACCCTTCTTTCAAATAAGATCATACTCATAGGCTCTATTAGATAGCCACCACTGAATATAATGTAATATGAACCTGATTTCCTACCTAAAGTATTGGTCTCTTAATTTTCCTTCAGGCACTCCCAATTTCTATGTGCCCTGTTCATGGAACATGGTCAGGCTTACCTAGGCTTCAAGGATTGATGTGCACAAAAGACGAGAACAATCAACATACTACCCAAGTGATTCCTAGCCTACATTCAGAAATGCTGGGGATGAAAGTGTTATTTTGCTTTTGTTGTTTTAGTTATGTTGTCCCATACTGGGTACCAAATGCTGAAACAGGAAGGATATCCAAACTGCCCATAGTTATCCTGAGTCTATGATTCCACCATTCCTGGGGTCTCCACAGCATAGCATAACATAGGTGAAAAACAACAAAAAGACTTCATCAAAGAAAAGACCAATAACTCAGAGGGAGTCTTTCACTCCCTATCACAGAGATCAAGCATGAAACAGCCTTGGGAGATAGGCTTGGTCAAGTGGAGAGCTAAACAGGGACCATATGAGAATCCCTGGTAGGTCTGGGATGAGACCAGAAAGTTCAGTACACCTGTACTCCACTGTGGGAGGCCAGGTTTGGAGAGTAAAAGCATCAGAGGGAAAAGTTAAAAGACAGTTAGTCTCACGGCATCTTCGTGCTCTGTCTGTTGTTTTTCACTATTAGTACCTCTACTCTACTTAAATTAGTGGTCTGAAGTACTGTAGACCAATATATAGATAGCCTAATTGCCTTAACTAAAAGTATAGTGCTCTTTTTGTATTTGTTTTTGTTTTTTTGTTGTTTTGTTTTGTTTTTCGGTCAAGAAGTTTTCATGAGTGGTTCCTAGGGTTTGATCCTATCCACTTGACATTTGATCACTGATCACTGAGTTTATCTCTTATTGGCAACTTGACATAGTAGTGGCTGTCAGTGGTTTTACTCTCTATACCACTATCTGATGTTTCTGGGGCCATCAATAGTAGAGAATATGCATATACACAGGAACACGAGAATTCTAGGAAACATAAGACAATTAACATCTCTCAATTCTCTTAGGGCACACCAAATAAGGCACACATCAAGCAGAAAACAAAAACAAACACTAAAGTTCTGTGAAAAGATTTTAAGAATCAATGAGCTTGAAAGAAAATTAGCCCAATGTTCACAGGGATATCACACAAAGTTTCTGAAGTAAATATTGGGAAAATTAGTAAAATTTGTAACAGTTGACTAAGTCAGTTCAAAATATGAATGATACATTTATCTAACATGTAAGACCCTTGAAAATATATGAGACAGAAATACTTGAAAAAAAACTGTATGGAATTTACAAACTTCAGAAATAACCAGTGTAAAGACAGAGTATCTGAATCTGAAAATAAAATGGCAAATTATTACATAAGGGAACCCTTTCATAGACACATGCATGCACACACACACCGACCAAAGGAAGACCATTCAGTAGCTACTATATGATACTCAAAATCACCAACCTAAGGCTAAATGGAGTTAGATAAAAGCTAGATGATAACATAAATGAAGTTATTAATATATTTACAGGATTATAGCAAAAAGTTTTCCAAATATAAGAAAAGATTTCAACATATAAATGAACAAGGCTTCTAGAGCATTAGAAATAATGCATGATGAAAATAGAAGTTCACTAAGACGTATGCTTACTCAATTGCCAAATAT
>PVKN010029507.1:0-12977 GCA_004027915.1 Capromys pilorides
TACCTTTCTGCATTTGTTCCCCTATTTTAGATGCTATTAATTTAGAGATATCTTTTTTTGCTTCAGGGGTTATTTGTGTTCTGGTTTCCTCTGTACATTTCT
Source organism: Capromys pilorides (assembly GCA_004027915.1). Taxonomy (NCBI): domain Eukaryota; kingdom Metazoa; phylum Chordata; class Mammalia; order Rodentia; family Capromyidae; genus Capromys; species Capromys pilorides. The sequence continues at coordinate 103 of PVKN010029507.1, forward strand.
GCAGTTGTTTTTCCACTTCAGATTCTATTAATTCATGAATTTCTTTTTTTAATTCAGATGCTATCTCTGATCTGAGTTGCTCTATACGTTTCTGCACTTGTCTGTCTACCTCACATGCTACCGATTCAGAGGTTTTGGCTGCATGATTCCCATTTTCTTCTATGGTAGTGTTTCTTTTATTAGGTCCAGGTTGGCTTGGAATCTGAGATTGCATCTTACTCCTTGTCATTATCATTTTGTATACCAGTGATCTCTGCACTTTGCTGAAGTTATGCTGTTAGCACTTATGGAAATTTGGGTCCCGATTCACCAAACATGTTCCCCTCCAGCCTTGCCTGGCTGCTGGTCAGAACTCAGGTGGCTGGCTGCTGTGATACCCCATGGGTCAGGACTGTGGATGGAGTCATAGCTCCAGAGAATGGACGCGGGGCTGTGAGAGTCTTTGCCTGGTCATCGCACGGCCAGTTGGGATGGTGGGTGTAGTCGCAGCTGGAGTTTGGGGGATAGACCACGCTGGGAGTGTCTTTACTAGGTTCACGCATGGCCCTGGTCACCATGTGGTTGGTCGCAATCTTGGGGGTAGTCATAGCTGGAGTTCAGGGGATGGACTGGGCTCAAGAATGGCTAGTTTTAGAACACCGTAAGGTTTTCAGAAAAAGTACTTAACTACTAGCGAGATTTTATATATATATATATATATATATATATATATATATATATATATATATGTATATATATATATATATATGGTCTCACTGTGCAGCTTAAACTCATAGTGATCCTCCTTTGTTAGCCTCAGTCTCCTCTAGTGCTGGGGTTACAGGCACACACCACCACATCTGGTTCTTGGGCTGGAGGTTTAGGCATTCCTAAACCTCCTTCATATTTAGGAGGTTTAGGAACGTTGGGAAAAAGCTCTTCCATGGATCCATAGAATTATTCTCTGTTGTAAGCACATTTACATTTATAAACACATTAAAAAGATAAAAATTATACTTTCAAGCTATAATCTTTTTTGATAATATTCCATATCTTTATAAAAATTATTCATTTACAAAATATTTTCACTGACACTTAGTCTAGTTTTATAGGTACTACAGAGTCATCTGCTCTTATGTTTATTTATTAATTCTGAGGAACTACTAAGTAATAGACACATGTGAGTTACATATTTGTAAATGCATTTTTAGATCAAGTAAGCAGAAGCTAATGGAATTTTAGGTTGTTCACCAGCACCAGCTGTAACTTTTAGTTGTATGATTTCGCCTAGTAAGTAAGGCAAATCTCTTCTTAGCACTCTGAGATTTGAAGAGGGAGAATGACAGGTAACTGATTCCTTTCCCTGTGGTAAAGTTTAAGATTTACAGCTTTTTTTTTCTACTTTACTTCCTAAGAAATAAATTCCTTTCCTTGTAAGTAAGGATAGCTCAGCCAGCTAGAGAAATCTTGCATTATCTATGTATTTCATCAATTATAGAAGAAGTAAAAGAACTAGATTGGAGATATAATGCCAATATTTATCACTGTGTAATACATCCATAAATGCAAAATTATATAACCACTACTGCTTAACTTGCCTATAACCTTGAAAGTCAATCAGATAAAATCTGTTCTGGGGCTAGGGAAGATAGCTTGGTAGCATAAGCACCTGCTTGGCAAATGAAAAATTCTGAGTCCAGTCTCTGGGATCACATGCTATGCCAGCCCCAGAACCAGGTGTGGTGGTACATACCTATAACCCCAGCACTAGAGGAGGCTGACAAAGAAGGATCACTATGAGTTTAAGCTGCATAGTGAGACCCTGTATATATGCATTTTTTTCTTTTTCTTTTTTTACATAAAATATATGTAAAAAATCTGTGCTAGTAGTTAAGTACTTCTTCTGAAAGCCTTACAGTGTTCTAAAACTAGCCATTCTTCTAATTTTATAACCTTACTGTGGTAAGGAAACGTTAGTCAGGGGATTTACGTGACTCAATGACTTCTTACAATCAACAGACTTAACATAAAACTGAATTCCAAATACCATACAATAGTGGCATATGTCGATATTAGAACATTTATATTAATTTTGTACTCATTCTCTTGAAAAGACAGCTGTATTTCTTAAGGAAAGAGCTGCAAGCAACTTTTCTTGTGCAGTTTATGTAATATCAGAAAGGAAGTAATGCCATATATGCTATCCAGGTAAACTAAATTATGCTATGCTAAAACATATACTGTGAGTTCCAGTAGTTTCATACAATAAAGACTTATTTCAGTAAATTTTTATATGTCCCAAGTGAGGCATATCAGAGGCACTCGAGGACCATGGTTAAGGGAGGAATTGATATTGCAACTGGAGGTTACTGGGCTTGGTACAGGGGGAAAGAGAAGAACTGGAGAATTACAGAGTGCTTTTACTGCTTAAGCCTTGAGATGACATGTACCATGTCTGCTGACATTTTTCTGGAAGCACGAGTCACAAGAGCCTGGCTCTCTACTCCCAGGTGTTACATATCCAAGAGAAGAAATTTCCCATATATCTATATGTACAAGAGGGAAAGCAGAATGCAGTGCATAATATTCGTGCCAATATACTTACAGCATATATATATATATATATATATATATATATATATATATATATATATTTATATCCTGAAAATACAGATGAAAAAATGTGTTCAGCAAAAGGTCTGGAGAAAACTGAGTGCAACTGGCTACTCAATACTGAACATAATCCTACTTAGATAAAGGCACGTTTTCTTCAATCCATCTTCCTACACAGTGTTGACACTTAATCAATAAACCATTTAATTACATACTAAAATGTAACTCAAAGAGAAAAGAAGATGAAATTGCCCTTGTGATGGATTGTCTCACATGGCATTGTTTTATACCCTTATCTAGAGAGATGATTCTTTAAAAATAAATGATTGGAGCAATAATCTTTTCAGAAATAGTTTGCTTTGGTACACTGACGGAACTGTATCTAAGACTTGGGAGTTTGATCTTAATTGGTAAATGCTTTTACAAAATTAGTTGTTTAGGAACTATGTTCATTCACTACGTCATTTTGCTTCAAGAAGAAAAAGTGCTTGCCTCCTCAAGTGGAATTTAAAATTTTGTATTAAAATAAGATTGTTTTCTATGCTTAGAATTAGGTGTTTGCAATTCAGTAGCATGTTAAAAGGCAGCGCTAATGCCTGAGAACAAGTCACCTACTACTCACAAGCAAAAGACTGTATGAAATAAGTTTTTCAATAGTTTTGCGAAGGGCACATTGAAATTACTTAATTTTTCTGTTTCTTAATTAACAAAACAAAGGCAATTATGTTTGTCATGGTTTGGAGTTCTTGCAAGGGGAACAATATAACACAAGAAAATTTTATAATTTTTTATAGTGAATCGCCCAAAGAATTATATACAACAAGTGCAGGAAACCTATCCAAACACTAAACACTAACTAATCCAGCAGAGGGTCTAGATATCATAACAATACTCCTACAAGTCTAAGTGGAAACCTAAAGCCCACGACAATGTCTCATGTAGGCCTGCTTCATGGATCTGTGCTGGAAAGGCCCAAAGGTCAGTGGTGGAAGCTAGAAAGTCTATGCCAGAGGGATCAAGGATCTGTGCCAGCAGGCTAAGGGATTTTAGCTGGAGCTAGGAAGCAACACTCAAGGTAAGCACTGGAGCTCCCTCAAAAGTACCATAACCATCTTTAGCAACAGTGAGGTCCTGAGCTTCTCTATTGGTGAGAAAAGCTGAGTTCCCATCAGGAAAGTCAAAGCAACAAGCTTCTTCATAAGTCTGAGCAGTGTACCGTCTTCCCCTCCAGAGCCAGGAACTGATGTTCAAGATGTGGACCAACGCTTCTCCAAAGTTCATCAGGAAAACCAGCATAACAAGGTACTCTAGCAGAATAGCACAAGAGAACCAGCAGCTCCAACATCTTCTCCAAACAGCATCCCTAACAGCATTTTTACAGCTTCTGTTCTGCGCTTATGCTGCTGGGAACAACACTTAGGTGGGCATCTAACACCCAGTACCACATTAGTTTAATACATCTGGGTGTAATAAATTGACCACCAGTTAGAAATATACTACAATGTTCTTACCTATTACTAGGGCATTGAACCAGGATCTTTTTTTTTTTTTTTTTTTAATGTGTTTGGTGCAAGATCTCACTACACAGCTTGGAGTCTAGTAATCCTTCTGTTTTTAGCCTCCCCAGAACTGGAATTATTGATGTGTACTACCATACCAGGTCTCAGTGGCTAGCTCAGCACACCTGGAGGTAGGGCCATTATGCCACGTGGTACCAGAGATGGAACTCTGGTCCCTACACTTACCTAAGCAGGCACTTGGTCCACTGAGCTATCTTGCCATTCCTGAGCCAGGATTAATAAGGATACATTGACAAGGTACATTGTGAATCCAAAATGAACTAGGCATGGTGGGGCACACTTTTAATGCCAGCAGGTGAGAGGCCACCCTGGACTACATAATGAGTTCAAGGCCAACCAATCTGCACTGGGCTACAAAGAGAGATTCTATCTCAGAAACAAAAAACAGAAAAAGAATCTCATATGTGAGTACTAAGTCATACCAAGTACGGTATAGCCACAGTGAAAACATAGATACACTCAAAGGCACACTTGAGTCATCCTGTGGGCTCCATGCCACCTGGCACAGGATCTCTCTGCTTCATGTTTGCTGGCTTTGTAGGTGGGAAATCTTCACTTTGTGTGCTATGGTATACATCATAGGGTGTTTATCAGCATCCGTGGTCTCTACCCGTCTCTCCCTCACTAATGAAAACAAAAATATCTGTGGACTTTGCAAATATCTCCTGGAGGAACAAATAGCCCCCAGTGTAGAGCTGTGGGTTTTAATGTCAAGGCAAAACATATGTGGGATATTTGGATATGAGGAAGAAAACCCATGGGCTAGACTACTGGAAATCTTGTAAATTAAAAAAAAGTAATTTTTAAGTGATAGATTTAAAGTAGAACTTGATAAGCTAATTTAAAACTTTATAAGGGAGAAAAAAAGGACAAGAATAAGACATCTTGAGCAAAATTAAGAAGGGAATCATCCTTTTTATTAATTGTTAATATTAATTAAGGCAATATAAACCCCTGCAATTCCAGCACTGGGGAGGCTGAAAAAGGAGAATCATTATGATTCTGAGATGAACAGTTGAGACTCTGAACCAGATACATTAAAAAGAAAAAAAAAAAAAACAGAGTATCAAAGCATAATAAAGAACATAGAAGCACAAGTCCAACACAGCATGAACAGCTGTGGAATCTGGGGCAGGCATGCAAATGAAATGTGATGAGTGAACGAGTGTAATTTGATTCACTGTTAGGATGTGCAATAGTAAAGGGTCTTATGTTAGTAACATAGCAAGCAAAACTATGTTCCTACATCAAAATAGGCTTTGATGAGATAGAGATAGAGACCCAAACTGTTGAAACAGAAAAGCAAGAAGACATCAAGACAGACAAATCCCGAAGGAAGACAGTGGATAAGAAACCAGAAAGAAGCCAAGATTCAACCATTCATACAGCCCATCAGTTCCGTGTGTGGTGGTGCAGGAAAACTGACCTCCTCTTACAGGACTCAGCCCATTATCTTCTCATTCCCAAAGTTCTCATGAACGCATATGTGTAGATACGAGAGCCTTGGCCTGTATATGCAAGTCCTTTAGGCATCCATCCCCAGACAGCCATCATTTGGTTTACCTATTACCAAGTGTTTCGTGAAATCCAATATACACTTCCATCAAAATCATTAGAGTTCACATTTTAATTTTTGCATCATCTTCATTAATCCAACAGAGGGCTATTGGGTGGTTCGTAGTTCAGGTTGGTATTTCTCTACTTACAGATACTCTGTACTGCACAATTTCCTGCCCAAACACTTCTAAGCCTCTCTGTATACAATCTGTTCCCCCTGAGTGCAGATCATATATCGATAGGCACATGCTCAGAAATGGTGTTAGGTTAGAAATATATAAAAAATAATGTTAAATATTGATTTCTCAGAAAGCCTCTGAAGAATGCACAAAAAAAAGGCATGGTTAAGACTTTTCATTATAGTGACATCTACGTGAAGGAAACATTGGGAATAATCTGTGTACATGAACTGGTGTATGGTTTGGAATGCATATTTGAAACAGTATGTACTGGCAATTGAAGCTCTGATGAACAGCTGGGGGATAAAGGCTAATTAATGTCAAGTAAACAGGCCATAAGGGCTCTGCCTTCTCGGCTCCATTATTGCTGTTAGCACTTAAGTGGATTCATCGTTTCCAGAGTGAGTTTCTTATGGAAGGCCATGTTCAGCCTCCTTTTTACTTGGGCATGAAGCCTTCTGTCAGACACCAGGATCCAGATCTTGGACTTCCCCATAGTATGAACCATAAGCCAATATAATAAAGGACTCAAACTCGCATTTTCTATTATAGCAATACAAAGCACAGGAAGACCATAGGGCAAATGCAAATAATCCATGGCAAATTTTTACAGAGAAATTTCTAGATTACGAATAATTTTTTAAAAATTACAAGTTGAAAAAAACCTGTGAACATGAAGAAATGTCAAACCAATGTTACATGACTGAGTGAGGGTACAGTTCAGTGGTCAAGCCCTTGTCTAGCACGTGTGAGCATTTGGGTTTGATTCTACTCAAACTTCCTCAAATCATTGTAAATAGTTATAAGAAGAGAGCTCTACAGCTTAACTAGAAAATTTATATTATTTTTGCTTGCCCAATGAAAGAAAATGCAAAAATGTGTTTACTAAGTGATATTCTGATAATTTACCAAAATGTTCTACTAATTACAATTAGTAAAATTTTGTCCTATACTGCAAATGCATGGAGGAATTTGGCAAAAATCAAATAATTACAAAATTTAGAATTACACGCTTTTTCTTGCTATTTATACTCCTGAAGTTTGTAAAAGCTATAACTTCAGGAAAGCTGTTTGTCTTTCATACAACATTTTACCTAAACACAAATAATTTTCTTTTTTTTTATTTTTTGCATCTCCTGCTCTGCTCTTGCTCTAGAACAAAATAATGATTGCAGAATTGCTAATGAAAAAATAAATAGTTCATGTTGGTCATTAAAATACAAAACTTTCCAGCAGCTAACTACTATATTGTGATGGCTATATAAACTGTAGGAAGCCATTTTTAGTCCTCCTATCAGCCCAGGAAGTTTATATTTGCAGTCCCATGGATAAGTTATTGGAATCTTATTGAGTTAATTCCAATCTACCTCTTCCAGTGCAACCCACGGTGAAAAAAAAAACCCACAAAGACATATTTATTGTTTTGGGGAGCCAAGGGACCCCAAGCCCAGCCATGGTGATGGCTGTTCAGAACAAAGGTCCCCACCCAGGGCTGAACTCAAGTTTTATTCAGTTATGAAGGAGGAATGGCTTGAGGATGGATGCCTGAGAATTGCAGAAAGTAGGTGAGTACTGTGAGCTGGGCTAGGCAGGAGGCTTGCATTTACCTCTATGATATGCAGAGGAGGATATGTAGAGAGTAATATGCATTGTACTATTGAGATAGCATCTAATGTTTTGGGGTCCAGTGCTTTGACTCTGATGTGTAATCTTCCAAGCCCCAGGAAGTCATAGCCTCTGTCTGGAGAGTTGATCCCAGCTGATAGCGTGAAGCACTGGCTGTTCATCCTGTCTCAACCTGGCTCATATTAAAGAGCAGCAAATGTGGATTATCAGGGCAACAAGTATTCCATCTTCAAAGACCACATCTAGGCTAGACCAGTATGCACTGCTTATACCAACTGAAGGGATAAGGAAAAATCCTAGCCGGCACAGCTAGTACAGCAATTCTGTACCTATGAATGCATAGTCAGGTATAGCCAAAATGAAGACAACTGCTCTCCTTTCAAGGAGGGGCTCCCAGGTGGTCCTCCACAACAATCAAGGTCTTACATCATACTTAACCATGTAGACGGTTTATAAGATAAAAAATAATTTCCAAAAAGTCTCAAGAAAAAGTAACTTCGACCATTGGTGTATTTAAAATTTTAAGATTTTCAATTTTCATTTTTAGCAAAAACTATATTAAGAAGTTCAATTCTAAAAGATAAGCACCAGACAGTTCATAAGGGGCAGTCTCCAAATAGGTATAATATTTTCTCAGTCTAATAGCATTTCAGAAAATAACACTTCTCCTTCCTGGGATTTCTTCTCTCTCTCTCTCTCTAAAAATCAATAGGTTGCATCACTAATACCAAAAGGGGGAGGGGGTCACACCCAGAGACAGACTGACAGAGAGACAGAGAGACAAAGACAAAGAGAGAGAGAGACAGTCAGAGACAGAAACAGAGACAAAATGAAACTGTTATTTATAATAAAATGGTTGTACAAATTATGGAATGCAATTCATGGTATTATTCTGTATATATCTGTAGAAAACAGTATATATCTCTCACTAACTCTCAATAGATATTCTCTTATCTGGGCTGATCCTATGCACTATGAAAAACCTTCTAGTCATCTGAGGAGGGCCTATACATTTACAACAAATATAACATCCCACAATAGGCTTTCATGTCCACTACAGACAGATATTTAAGAGTCTGTCTTTGAAGGGTTGTTGGAGAACTGTCTTTCCAATTGTTGCACGGTTCCTTGGTACATGCATGGGGTAGATGAGTGAGTATAAAGGTGAGTGTAATACTCCAGTCTCTCCGTCTTCCAAGGACATCACAGTACCCCCATCAGGAAGGCTCCACCATCCTGATGCCGTTCAAATCCAACGTGTCTCAAGGGTTTCACCTAGTAGTACCCAATTAGCATTTCAACATAGGGTTAGAGTTTCAACACATAATTTAATGGATGGACATAAGCACACACTGCACTCTAATCTATGACATTCCGAGTTAATTTTAATAATCTATGAGTATCACAGATTAAAATTTCCACCAGCCAAAACTAAACAGGTGGGAAAGAATTCTTTCAATGGTATCACACCAGACGAGATGTGAGTTTCACTTCAACTTTATAAAAACACAAAGTTTTATGCAAGGGGAGAACTGCTGGAAGAAGACTAGCAGAACTTGGAGGATGAAAAGCGATAAAAAAGATGGACCCAGCGAGAGATGTTCTTTAAAATATGTCTTTTGAGGGATTGAGAAATGATTAACACGCTTTCTAATGTAAATGCTTTAAGGAAACGGACATAAAGAACCTTCATCCAGGAGGAAAGGGCTTCCTAACGTTCGAGAACCTGAGGGGACCAGGTGAACTGTCTTCACCAGGGCTCTGTTATCACTGAACAGGAGCAGTGCAGCTGGTGATTTACAATCATGCAAATTTTGGTGGAAAACAGATTTATATAACTTCCACACAGGAAGGCTCGCCCCAGCAGGAGCTCAGCGGGAGGCGCCCCCTGGAAGGCAGAGGGCAGCCCGAGCAGCAGCGGCAGCCGCAGCCGCGTGAGGTCAGCAGGGTCCTCTCGTCCTCAGCGAGCATCAGACTTAAAGCAGAGCTCCATATTCAAATGAAATTGTCAGCATATGGCTAGCTGGGCGTTTACATCGCCTCAGACGTAGAGGAAGCATCCTGGGAAATTTCGTTTTAATAGAAAAATATTTATGGACCTCCTGATTTGCTCTCCGTTTCTGCGTATCACAGAGCATACTTAATTTTCATTCCCAAGCGAATCCTCCCTCCATTTGCAGCCCTGCTGCCCACTTGTTCGCTTTCCTCTTTTTCTTTTTCCTTCCTTCCTTCCTTCCTTCCTTCCTTCCTTCCTTCCTTCCTTCCTTCCTCCCTGCCTCCCTCCTTTTCTCTCTTTCTTTCTTTCTTTCTTTCTTTCTTTCTTTCTTTCTTTCTTTTCCTTCCTACCTTCGTTCTTCCCTTCCTCTCTCTCTCCCTTCCTCCCTCCCTCCCTTCCTTCCTTTCTTCTCAAGCTAAGAAGTTTATTTAACATTTCCTTTTAAAATATAGTTTAAATTGTGTTTCTTTACGCACCAGAAGCCAGAGTCTATCACATAAATTAAATTTGCTACATGTTGAAGAGGGGCTTCAGCTGGTTAACAGAAACTGAGATGAACTGCTTCTAAGTGGAAATGAATTTTCACCCCCGCAATGGCAACACCTGTCCTAACAAATAAAAGAACTAGTATTGAAGAGCAATTTTCTGTGTGTAAATTCCACTGCAGATTTCTACACCCACTTAGTGGTGTATAAACAAAGAACAAACTAGAAGCTCGTTTTCCACTAGTGAGATCTTCCCTTCCTAGCGATTATCCTCTGGGACTCATCTCTGCACTAATCCTTCCACTTAACATCTTGCTCCTGAAGCTAGCCCTCAAACGTTACCCAACCTGGAGGCTACAGTGCTGTCCGCAGTGGTGCTTATCCTTGGATCTCACAGTGCGGGTTACGATTTGTTTTCAGTCCCTTTCAGTCCCGTGCGTTTGCTTAGGAGGAAATTCTATTTGTAAGTGTATGTTTGCCTCCTCTGTTGAGTTCATGGGAATGGGTTCAATTTTCTAAAATCTCTGACTGTCCACATTTCCCCTTAACTCAAGTCTTAATGTTTCTACAGTAATTAGCTGCATGGCTGTCTCATCATAAATAAACATTTTGATTTTACTCTAATGTCCTCTGCTTGAGGCTATTTGTTTTCTATGTGCAAAGGGTTTTATATATATATATATATATATATATATATATATATATATATATATTTGTTTGCCTCTCATTGAACAACGTTTCCTTCACAAATTTTTGTCTTCATTTCTTTTGTCTATGGCTTGGTAAGTTAGAGAAGGCAACACCTTTTTTTTTTTGAGAACACAAAGCCAACGTTTTCTAAAGTTTCCCTCTGCTTCCTGCACTTAAGTGCTCCTACCCCCACCCCAATACCATTTTCTGCAGAATGGGCACCATGTTGTGCTTGCTCTTATATCCTTAGGGGTTTCTCGACAGGATTTTTCTTCGGTTATTTTTTGCATCTTTTGTCCAGTGTGAGCGTTCTGCTTCATTTGAGGAACAAAATTCCTTTTTGGTCTAACCAAGTTGGAGGCTTTGTTTGGAGATGAGTGTTGATTCCCAACCACTGAGAGTTGGGAAAGTAAAAAAAGTGAAGAAAACACTTGAACAGAACACTGGGGAGTGAGGACAATCCACAGAGCAAGGAGCTACTTACCCAGAACGATCAGCTCCTGGTGAGGAACAGTCACCTGAAATGCACAGCCTGGAACATAGCAGGTGATCAAATGGGTGAACAAACCAAGCCACTGCAATGTTTGCTTTATGTTTCCCATTGAACCTATAGAATGTACGTCAACATGCTGTTTCATTTGAAAGAGTCCTTCAAGACTACAATTAAAATGTTCTTCTCTTAATATCTACCAAACAAAAGGAAAAATGTTCAGAATGAAAAAGAAAAATAAATTATAGACTATGTGATACATTAAGAAGGGTCTCCATGTACTTTTCAATTGCCAAAACATTTTTAATGCTCTTCATTATATATTCAAAATAAAGAGGGAAATAAACATGCCGAGACACACTCCCTTTCCTTGCTGTGGCTCATGAGAGAGAGATTGATAAGTCTAAGCCAATAACCTGAAAACCCCACAGCTGGTGAAGAGTTCTGAAGAGTTTACTGGAAATTATCAATAACAGGTACTTTCAGAAACAGTATGTTTCTGATTCCCCTCCTGAAACACAACAGTAAAACAAACTCAGTAAAAGCTAAAGAAAACAAAACTACTGGTCATTTAAAAAAAAAATACAAGGAAGAAGCATCTGTTTCTAATTCATCTGATCTGAGACTAAGTTAAATGATTGCTAGTTTCATTTGCGGGCACTATTGCACCAAGTCATGAGGTTCTAGATCAATTATGTTCAATGCACACACAGTTTTCTACCAACGTAAAGAAACAAGACAAACAAGTGAAATTACTTTCAGTAGCATAAATTTTATTTACTCCAAACTACTATCTTCTCACTGCGTTATATTATTGGAAATAATATAATTGGAAATAATCAAAGGTTACTTATGGCTAATGGTTATCATATTGGATAACACCAACCTAGATTGTCATGTAGAGGAGAGGTTATATCGTCTTCAGATATATATTCCACCTTACCTAAACACAGAATTTTTTATAATGTAAACACTGAACAGATATTGAATGAAATTCTGAGCAGCAGCTAAAACATTGTCCTATTTCCACTCAATTGACTGACTTCTTGGACAGGTTTTCATGAAGTTAGAGGAATTTATTTATTTATTTATTTAATGTATTTTATGTATTTTTGCGGGGCCAGGTTTAGGTTTTCATGAAGTTAGAGGAATAGGTTTTCATGAAGTTAGAGGAATTTATTTATTTATTTGTTTATTTATTTTATGTATTTCATGTATTTTTGTGGGACCAGGGTTAGGTTTTCATGAAGTTAGAGGAATATTTATTTATTTATTTATTTAATGTATTTTTGCGGGACCAGGGTTCAAACTCATGACCTTGCATTTGCTAGACAGGTACTTGTGCCATGGAGCTATATCCCTGGCCTAGTTAGAGGAATTTTTGATCATTATCTTCAAATACTTTCTTCTATCTTCAAACTGTGGTAAATGTATATGAGGCTCTTTGATATTATTACACATATTTCTGAAGAATAGTTTATTTTTCTTCAATCTTATTTTCTACATTTTTGTGACTGAAAATGTCTATTATCTTTAAGATCAAGACTTGTGCTTCCACATATTCCACATCTTTCACTTATGTTTTCATTTCTTTCAGTTCTAGTATTTTCAGTCTTCATTTCTCCTTCCACTAAGATTTATTTTCCCTTCTACTAAATTCCTTTCATTAGTTATTTGAAT
>PVKN010029508.1:0-12939 GCA_004027915.1 Capromys pilorides
GGGGGGCGGGCATGAGGAAAGCCGCAGACACTTGGCTTACAATCCCAGCATGCTGGAGTCACTGCTTAATGCATGGTAGTAACTGGCTTCAATATCAATATGATACCACTATGCACACCACCTATGGGGTGTACATTTATTAGGTCTGTGATAAATATTTGAGGACAGATGAGAAGAACACTGAAAGAAATATATACAATCATTTCACCTAAAGTTGGATCAAGCCAATGCCTGGTTTAATAATCTCTAACACTAGCAGATCCTGTGTCCTCTCTGGTACATTTATAATGTACCCTCTCACTGCATACAAGAAAGCTCTCCGCACTCAGATAAATCTCCCTTCTGCTTCTCACAGACACCGCTCTTCTATTTCCCTGTACGCGTTCTGTTTCTTCTCTTCCTTCGTCTTCTCTGTTTTTCCTTGTAAGTCTCCTCTCCTAGAGACCACGCACTTAAACAGGGCATGTACCAGTCAGCTGAGGTCGCTACAGTGGATGTGCTGTCAGAGCACAAATCTGAGAAGCCTGAGGCAGAGGCAAGGGATGCGGCGAAGCAGGTACAACACAGGGAAGGAAGTGATGAAAACCAAGGCAAAATAAAAACACCAGTGCCAAAAAAACTGATTTAAAAATCACCTGTGGTTTGCAGTGACACAGATGCCAGAAAAACTTCCTATATGCTACAGTGGGCACACGAACCAAGGGTGCACACACACACAGACTGTCAACAGCAACAGTGGAAGACACAGGACAGATGACATGCACATAAGAGAGAAGGGCACAGATAAAAACACGGCAGTCAGAGTCAGAAAGAAAAGAGTGCACAACAGCCAAGCGGCTCACACGAGGGACACAGCAGGCGAGCAACATTACAGGCCGAAGGGCCGCAGAAGGGAAGCTCTGCAAGGAAGCCATCTCTGCGGCACCTTGTCCTGTAAAGCAAGCCTAGGGCAGCTGGGCTGAACATACACGGCTTCAAGCCGCAGAGAGACACTGGCCAGAGGGCGTGCTCACCTCGTGGTGGATGCGCTGGTACACTTTCTGCTCGTTGTCTAACACTACAAACGATTCCGAGGGGGCCGCATCACCATTGAAAATGAAGCTGAGATCCCCGCGTTGGCACTTCATGTCAGTAAAGTCTATGAGAGTCGTGTTGAGCCTGCAGAAGAGCAGTCGGTAAGTTCTGATACAGCTTGGGAATGAAGAAGCCAACTCTGTCTTTAAAACTCTCCACAACACTAACATGGTATTCAGGTTTACAGATAAAAGCTAAATTTAAAATGTATTATTTGAAACTTATTTTAAAACATATTATGTTTCACTTTGTTAAAAATATACTTCACTGGGGCCAGGGAGACAGCTCAGGGACACAAGTGCTTCCTGGAAAGTGCAAGGTCCTGAGTTTGATCCCTGGTTACACACACACACACACAAATATATATATATATTCATTAACTCAGTAAGAAAAAAAATCCGATTGTTAAAAACAAAATCTCCCTTACTATATCTTTATTTCCAGCCAATCCCCCACCACTCAGTGACAGTGACTTCCATAGGGAAGGATGAAAAACAAGTCGCTGTCTGAGACTCTCTGATCCCTTTAAGACCAAGCCACTGGCTCAGCAGTGTTTCAGGTAGCACAGCAAGATATGGACCGCAGCCTTGGAGTCAGAATGGCCTTCTGGCTAATCTGGCATCAAACCTTACTTCATCCTTCAACCTGAGCAATCACTTAACCTACTGAAAGCCTGGCCTTGCTGTTCCACTTGACTCGGGCTCACGCTCTCAGTTCCAGACCATATCCCAAGCCCAGAAGCCCTACAGATCCCGGTGCCAAGTACTTCTGGAGTCACGCGCTTTGGAGCCCCAGCCTGGCTAGTCTGACCCAATGGCTGCCCTCCAAACCACAATAGAACAGGTTGCAAGCACCCTGAAGTGCTTCGGTGTGCGCAAGGCTTCCTAGCTCACCAGATCAGTGCACCCCACCCTAGGGAGGAGCAGCTCAAATGCAGCGCATAACCCAAGGGGCCGTGCAGCTCTGGCAGCACATGTGCACCCACTGTCAATGCATACCACCTGCACGCAAAGAGGACTCCTGCACTAGAATCACAGTTTACATATATGTAATGAATAAATTTGCCTGTTATCAGGCTAAAGATAAAAACGACAAAATAAAATTATGAAATGAGAAAAATCAGGTCCAAATGCCAATGCTAGCTATAAAAGGAAGAGAACAAGAGCAATCGGGCTACAAGCCTTCACTAGTGGACAGGTGGCTCAGCAGATGAGCACATGGCTGGGTGAACAGGAAGTGAAGGGGATGCAAGGAATGGAGCAAAAGGCAACAACTGGGTCTTCCGTAGGGTGTCCCTTAGTCCTTAACAAATCTAGGATCAGAAAGTGACCGTCTGAAATGCTTTATTACATCACAGCTGCCACTCTGCCTAGCATAGTCTCTAGCTGAATAAAAGTTGTATCTTTGTTTTAGTCAAGACTTAAGGAATCGAAGGCCTAAAATGTATTACCACAAAGGAATAATACACTTGAATATATCACAGCACTTACATTATTAGACAAACATAAACTGGTTACAAGAGAAAACTCCCCTCTAAATCTCAACTTTCCTTCACTCAGAAGAAAAATAATGAAATCACCTTACCTGATATTGATACCTTGTTTGTATATTTTACATGCATCAGAAGGCAGAATTCGGGAAAGTAAAGGCACTGTATTTAAAAAAAAAAGAGAGACATAAAAAGTCCCTAAATTTTGAGATACTTGTAAGCTTTTAAATTAAGAAACTAACCCCCCAAATTAAATTTCCTTTAACATAGGGTTTTTCCACTTAAAAATAAACAACACATACAGCAATTTTAAGCACCCCAAGTATGTCTACAACTTAACTGTAACTTCTAGGTAACACACATCCTCAGCTGACCTACATTCAAGAATCAGCAGATTCAATGTAAGGCCACTCTTGGGGACACCGTGCAAGACATTTGGGTGAAGGCACAATGCACTAAGGTAACCACACTCGCAGCCCTCCCCTCCCAGCTCACAGAATGCTGGGATCATCACAGGCTGGCACCATCATATGGCTTTTTTGTCCATAATGTCTTGACAAGTGAAACAATTCCAAAAATTCAGTAAAAAGTATATCATCAAATCTAGTGACAGTATCTACCAACAGAGACTTTAGCCTGAAGTATCTAGGCTAGGTAGAGGCCCATGAGGTTTGTTCTCAGCATTAACATGGCGTTCATCATAGGTTCGATGTCAAATCTCGAAAGCCACTTCAACAATAAAATCTGCTGACATTTTTATACCAAAATTAAATTCTCTGCTGTGCTGGCCCCAACCCCAGTGTGCACTGAGACAGCAACTGACACCACTGGGCGTGATGGCACGCTCCCGTAATCCCAGCTCTTGGGAGGCTGTAAACAGACACACCACTACGAGTCTGATCTAGTAGTGAAACCCTGAGCGCCCTGTAGACCCTTCCCTAAAAAAAGAAAAATCATAGTAAGTAAAATAAAATTCTCAAAGAAGAGACACTGTTGACAAGCACCTCAGGGATTGTGTTATGAATTAAACAATGCTTAAATGTTATGTTTCAGAGGTTTTTTTGTACCTAGAATCTAACTCAGGACCTTTTGTTTGCCAGGCAGGTGCTGTGCCACTGAGTTACACCCCCAGCCCCAGAGTGTTTTTAACAATTGTAGGTACAAATACGATTCACAAGTGATTACATATATTTATGTCTCTTCATATAACTGTCATTTAAAATTTTGTATAACCTTTTATTCAAAATAAACCAACTGTGTTAGAATTTAGTCCACTGACAATTATGAAGCAAATCAGTTCAAGAGCCAACATTATTTACAGGATAATGTAGATTAGGACAACCAAGCAAGACTAGGTCTTTTATGTTTTCCCCGAACCCAGGGCTCTCCACACACTTCACTCCACACTTAGCTCACTCGTAGCTCTGCACTGGGGTCTCTAAGATAGGAAAAAACAGATTTACCTGAGATCAGTCTGACTCTGAGCTCTTTTGCCTACATAGATACTACAAATTCTGTGCATTCCAGAATTCCAAGACTTCTGAATGATATACAACGTATGAAGGAAAGATAAGACTATCAGAGTAACTAGACCATCGATAATTTTAAGGGGCCAGAGAGATAGCACAACATTATAAGTGCTTGCCTTATAAGCACAAGGTCCCGAGTTCAATCCCCGGTTCCATAAAAAAATTAAAAATAATTTTGTTTAAGAGAAAACTAGCTCAGTAAGCTAGAATTTTGAAAGAACTGCTTACATTTAGAATTTAAAACTCTGAATTTAAGGATGAAGCACACCAGGGAAATCTTACTCATCCATGCCATAAAGAGTGATGCAGTGTTCAAACTGTAAAGCACAGATGAGCTAACATAAGATCTCTGTAATACAAGAAGTAAAAATGGCAACTTGCAGAATGGTTCAGCAGGACAATCCCAGCAGGGACAGACACTAAAGAGATGGGCATTTGTATGCACAAACACACACTTTCAAAGCACTGAAAAGGATGTCAAAGTGTTCACATTATACTTAGCAGTGCCCCTGGAAAGCAGTCATGAGAAAATTTAACATACTTGATCATTTTCTGTAATGTTCAAAACTTTCAGTGAATTTTCTATTAAAAACTTGATACAGTCTGGTATTAACAGATGAGCTGTATTAGTCAAAGATTATATAGGATACCTAACCTTATGACTTGCATGTACACCTCAAGGCTAACCTTTAGATGTACATGCAAGTCATAAGACAGTTTTTAGAACCGCTGATAACTTCATCACTTGGGGGAAGCACAGCTTTTACAAAAGCTCCAGTGGGAAGCTGGGGGAGGGAGGCATTGGTTAAAAATAGTATTAATAGGAAACTTAATTATTACTAGTTAAAAGATACAAACTATCTTCCCAAGGTGGTACAAAATTGCTTAGAGAATTGTTAGTGGATTTCAGATTTACTTTTTTAAAAAGTTACCAAAAGATGTAGAAGAATCAGAAGAAATGTGAAATACAGTTGCCAGGATGTTTACTGCTACAGGTATGCAGTCTGTGGTTTTTTTTTTTTTTTTTTTTTTTGGTTTTTGTTTTTGTTTTTCTTTTTGAGACAGGATCTCACTATGCAGTTCAGTCTGGCCCTCAGCTCACTTTTGGAGCCCAGGTTGGTCTCGAATTCACACCGATCCTCCTGCCTCAGCCTCACAAGTGCTGAGATTACAGATGTGTGCCACCATGCCTGGTTTGATTTGTATTTTCTAAATGACAAGTTCAAGCTCAATTTTCAAACCTAAGTGCATTCTGATAATATCATAACTTTGTTCAAGGTTAGTATCATAATATAATGTTTCAAATAAAGTTATTATTTATTGTTCTCCCACAGATATAAAATTGAAATGTCCATTACTTTCCTTATTTGACAGGAACTAGAAACACCCAAGTGTAACAGGTAAATACATATAAAATAATACAATATATTATATATTAAATTTACATACTGAACTATAAACACAACACATAATTATGACCTATAGACACATATACTGTAACTCCCAAAACTATATAAAACATAATATACTTCAAATATTTCAATTCTCTAATTTCTGTGGTTACTTGGGGTGATATTAATGAGCATTCTAATAACTTTATACTGAAAATGTTATAACTGAAACGCTGTTAAAAATATATATAAAGCTGGGTGTGGTGGCGCACGCCTGTAATCCCAGCACTTGGGAGACTGAGGCAGGAGGATCAGTGCAAGTTCGAGACCAGCCTGGGCTACAAAAGTGAGCTCAAGGCCAGCCTGAACTGCACAGAAAGAACCTGTCTCAAAAAGTCAAAAAAAAAAAAAAACCACACACACAAAATTTACTACAACTGTATCTTTGTGGGTTTGAATTTTTAAAAATCTTTAATGAAAACAAAATTTCACTGCTTAGTAACTAAAATAAAGGTCACTAACACTCCATTTCCTGTTCAGGTACAGAGGTTTTCTCCCCAGCTAATTCATGTTTCACAAAGCAAAGAAGCCAGGTGCTGTGCACACCTGCAATCCCAACTACTGGGAAAGCTGAGGCAGGACAGAAAATCCGAAGTCAGCCTGGGCGACTTAGATTGTTTTAGAAACAAAAAAAAAGCAGGAGTGGGGTGGTGGTGCTTCAATTTTCCATACCATTTCTAAGAATGGGGGGGGGGGGGGGTTGGCCTTATTACAGTAAATCACTGACTGTAAAGTACTTAGATCAACATCAACACCTTCCTTAAACGATGAGAACATTATAAACAAGTAGTATGTAAAGGCAGCGGCTATAAAGTATACAAGTAGCAAAGTGATTGAAAAATTACAAAATATAATCGAACAGCACTAATAAAACTCTTCATTTTTGGAGATAGATCTAAGTACATTTCCAGCTTTCTTAAACAGTTCCATAATCCCACAATTACAAAAATAATAATAACCCCACAATTATCTTTTCTGAAAATCCTTTACATTACAATTTTAAGCTCTATTTTAATGTTTTAAAAATTTAACACAATTCTCAAACTTCAGGTTAAAGTTGTTAACTTTATACAAGGATCAGACTTGCTATGTTAACGTATCTATCCAAGCTTCAGCACTTGTATCACTGCATGAATACTTATTTTAGAATACACAGCACATTATTTTATGACAGAAGTCGCAGTCCTGGCAGCAGTTCTTTCTCTTTTGAAGTGGAGCGCTCTCTCCTGGCAGAAGCTCCTGCGCTTAATAATACTTATTTTAGAGTAAACACTTACCCCAGCTTTGAAAATCCCAGTGAAGTTCTAGATAAAAGTCACCTAGCTGAAAAATGAAACAGGAATAATTAGTAAAAGCATCTTAGTTAACAGCTCATATACCTGCTTATTATTTTGCTTTTTAAAAAATATTAACATTACTGGTGTATAGTTAAGAATAAAAAACAAATTTTAATGTTTAGTCTGAGACAGAATAAAATATACCCAGCACTTGGGAGGCTGAGCCAAGAGGATCAGTGCAAGTTTGAGACCAGCCTGGACCACGAAAGTGAGCTCAAGGCCAGCCTGAACTACACGGTGAGACCCTGTCTCAAAAAGACAAAAAAAAAAAAAGCATAAAATATAAAAACACAACAGTATATGCTAATTAATTATAAAGAAAAACATGCAACCCACAGGTTTAAAATGGCATTTAAGTTTGTGATAAGAAAGATTTTATGTATTGTTTCTCGTGTTTTTGTTTTTTTACTATTTTTCATTATTTAAAAAAATATAGGGGGGGAATGCTAAACACATAAGCACCCCCAGCTAAGAGAAGCCAGACCACTGCCATGTTGTCACATGGTTGCCTGGGCAGGACAACAGGACCTCCTCACTTGGGCAGAAGGACAGGTCTCCCCCAGCACCACAGGCCTCTCATTTTTCAGGATGCGAATAACAACAGGAAACATCGATCTCTCCCTTCAGGGCCAGGACACCCAGTCCTCACTCAAAGGACAGGGCAAAAAGAGCGCTTCTTCTAGAAACAAAAGGCCAGCCACTGCCTCAAGCACAGGACCTTCCACCAGGAGAGCGCGCTCCACTTCAAAGGACAAAGAAGAACTGCTGCCGTGGACTTCGACTTCTATCATGGAGTACTTACCTAAGTGATAAATCTTTATCTTCCTATTCAAAGAAAATGTAATCTACAAAGACTGCGTTTATATATTATAATCACAGCATTTTACTATTTCAATTAATAAATAATGCTTAACACTGTATTTAAAATGTTCTTTCGCTAGAAAATCAGCAAAAAAACACAGCCTACCTCTTTCAGGGCTTTTAATAATCGAGGTCGTTTTTCTTCAACACTTTCCCTGGACTGCTGCTTAAGCTTCCTTAAAAGAGCTGTAACTAAAGTTTAAATTAAAGAAATACTTAGCTGAAAGCAATTTCCACCATGCTAGAAAACTGGGTTCTTATATATATAGACAGAATATACATGTTGTGGATGTACACATTCACATATACTTAGACATACAGCTATAATTCTACTATATTTTAGAGTCAGACATCAAAGAGCAATATTTAAATTACTGAAGGTCTCTTGAGTAGTAAAAACTGAAACAAAAGTCTCAGAATATGGGATATACAGCATTTTTAAAAAATATGTATGGGGGGCCGGGGAGATAGTTTTTTGGCTTAAGAGCCTGCCTGGCAAGCATAAGGTCCTGAGTTCGATCCACAGTACCAAAAATAAAAAAATAAACAAACACACACGGGATCTCTACACACACAGGTAGATGTGTGTGTATACAAGAGAATAAGTAAGTCAAGTAAAAGGTTATGGTCCCCCAAGAAATAACAGAAGATCTGCCCAAAAGCAACCTATGCTCATATCAGTTTTTCCTACTTTTTAATTATCAGGAAGGGACTTACCTGCTTTTGAAGATTTCTCAATGATGCTATGCCCTGTTACTGTACTGATTTCAATGAAAATCTAAGGGCCAGGACATCTCAGAAATCCTTTCAGACACTACTTTTCCAAAAGTGTGTAAGCACACACCTTTGTTCTCAGGTGTACTTGCTTTTCCCACTGGAGTCTGTACCCTCACATGCCGTTAACATGGTATAGAGAAAGCTAAAACACTGTCCTGCTGTGGTGACAAAGAGTTACAAGAACCTGAAACAATCCGGAGTAATTTCTCAATCTTTATGAAAGTACGACTTCAGGGTTGGTGAGATAGCTCAGCAGACTAAGTGCCTGCCTAGAAGCGCAGAGACTGGGGCTCATTCCCGGCACCATATACTGTGCCTGCCCCGCCCCTGGGCACACTGAGCTGATCACAGAGACCAAACGTGGTGGCACATGCCTGTAATTTCAGTGCTGGGGAGGCTGAAAACAGGAGGGTCACTATGAGTCCAAGCTGCGTAGTGAGACCCAGTACCAAATACCTTTAAAAAAAAAAAAAAAAAAAAAAAAAAGAAATTCTTATCACTATGCCTATAATAAGTAAACAAAAGTTTTCTCTACTAAAATGAAGGTCTAAGTTTGGCTTGCAAAAATCATCAGATTAATCCCTACCACACATTATGAAAAACATTAGAATTTAAGCCTTGTAATATATTAAAAAAAAGTACATGTGCTGTGTATGTACATCAGTATATGCCGGTCTCTTCCTAATCTTGACACCGATCATATACACACGTCTTCAGAGGATTTGGGTGGGTTTTCTCTATTTTTACTGTTATAATATGCAGTTTTACTGCCAGGCATGGTGGCACACGCCTATAATCCCAGCACTTGGGAGGCTGAGGCAGGAGGATCAGTGTGAGTTCGAGACCAGCCTGGGCTACAAAAGTGAGCTCAAGGCTAGCCTGAACTGCACAGCAAGACCCTGTCTCAAAAAGACTAAATAAATAATTTTTAAAAATGCAGTTTTATAAACTATTCAAGCTCCACGGAACAGAGATGTAGCAGAAGAGTTTAAAAAAGAAGGAGTGAGGAGGAAGTGAAGAACGAGGACAGTGGGAGGGCGAGAGGAGGAGGGTGACAGCACAGACCAGACTTACTTTGTCCACTTAAGCTGAGTTAAGAAGAGCCCAGAAAAGAACAAGAAAAATAGCGTCTACTTTTCTTTCTCCACAAGTCGAACTACAACTGTAATACATTTTAAAAAGCCAAACAGCAAGCAGCAACGTTTACTGGCAACCTCTTGAAATAGAAGCCCAGACACAAAAGCCAGCGAGCGACAGGGCCTAGTTTCAGCTGCACCAGAACAAGCTTTTGACCCAGATCACTAGTTTCTGAGGACTCATCTATACTGTAGGGCCAAAATGTTCAAGTTTCCCCTAACCTGCAAAACAATTTTATAAAGCTGGGAACTACAGTAAGTTCTAAAAAGGCATATTCTTCCCATTGTTTTAGGTTTCAAATCTTTATGAAAATGTTAATCACAGAAAAAGTATTATTTGAATTCTTATAAATTAACAATTTAAAACTTATTATACATCAAGTATAACACATACTTCTACACATCAGTCCCCAAACAAAAATGTTATTCCATAAAACATATATATGAATCTGAGAACCAACGACACAGATATCCCTTCAGAGACTCAGTTATTCAAATCTGAACTAACCTCCTGTTCACTGTAATTTAACATCAAAGCTGCGCTGCTCAAATGTAGTATGATTCTTTTTCTGGTTGTTTTCCATTAAAAGCTCAAATATCTTAATAAATATTTATTCAATCTACTTTGCCTTCAAGTCGAAATGGGCTTCTGCTGAATATAAAGGAAAGAATTCAATTCCTCCACAGAAAAGGTCTCTCCTAAAAAGGAAAAACCAGACATTTTTCATTAAACTAATGTAATTTCATCAACTGACTCTAATCATATCTGACTGGAAGTACTGAGCCAATAATAGAAAATTATACACTACTGAGCAAACATGATTAAATAGTGCCAACTACTACACAGCTTATACACAGCAAGGCAGGGAGAGCTCCCCTGTGCTGTAAGATACTGCTTACAGAAGCACAAACATTCAATGACACAAAAGTTCCAGTATTTCCAGTCCTACATTGTAAGAACCTTAGATAGTGAAGATAAACTTTTTACACCTTTCAGGATTTAGACATAGAATTCATACACAACTTCTCCCACACAGGCTTTTAGCTTATTTGGGCTGAATCTCTGGAACTAGCTCCACGGCTCCAAGGATTCCTTAAGTCTCCGTCCTGCACCTCTGCTTCCTAACCCTGGCCCATCTTCTGCTTCCACCTAGATGCACAGTGGCTGACACAAAGGCCACAGAATCACAGAGCTCAGGAAGCCCCCACTGCTCCTCCTCCTGTGCGCCCAGGTCTCCTCCAGAGATCACTCTAACGCTACACTAGAAGCCTGGACATCCAGAGTCCTCCGTCACGGGACAGAACCAGCTATCTCCCCAACCTCAAAATTTTCATTTTGAGACAGGGTCTCCTTAAACTGTGCAGCTGTCCCTAACCTTGAGGAGCTGGGGAGCCTGCTCAGTCACCGGCACGATGGTGGGCACTACCCACACCAAGCTGCAGTTTTTATCCATTTATTTGCCATTCGTTGAACAAATTCTCCGCCAAAGATTTTAAAAAGTGAAGAAGACAATGTACTCACGCCTGAGTTCTCTGAGAGCTTCTATCACCAAGACAGAGGAAGGAACAAGCACTGAACAATTACTTATGTTAGCTAAGATGCAAAAGTATGGAGTGGATCACTAATGACCCGTGACAAGGACAGACTCCGGTACTCCAGGAGCTGAGGAAAGGCTTCTCTCAGAAAAGAAGATGAAGCTAAACACCCAATAAATACGAGGCTGTGAGCCACAGGCTGACACAATGCCCAAAGCTGCGGGCATACGCCACTATGTAAGCCCCACGAGCTCCTAACTCCTAGACACAGGTATGTAAGTCCCAGGGTCAACCAGAAGCCAGAGCTGCCTTCATCTGAGGGAGGCGAGGGAGCAAGGGCAGACAGCAATTCGAAACAGACTTGAGTTCCATTTACGTCTCCTCCACGCTGTTTTGAGTCCCCCACTGTTCAGCAGGTAACCACCAAGTGGCATAAAATGAATACAAATATTAAGTAAAATGCTTCTAAGTAGTCACTAACGAACAATTTAGTTAGCACTACTTATTCTACTAACGTTAAACATTCAAGACTGCTTAGTCTGTTTAATATTAACAGAATTATCAGATATTAGACAAAACCCACACACAAATAGCTTTTACTAATAATTTATATTAGAATATCTGACTTATCAAAAAGAATAATTTTAATATCCAGGAAATTTTAATGTAACACAGCTAAATATTTGACTTTAAACCATAATATTTATGTATATGGTCTGATTTCTAAATCTGTCTAAAAATGTGCAACTGTTTTTTCACATTCTATAGGGATGTAAACTTTAGAACATCAACGATTATTGGAAAATACTAGTTCCATGTTATGTCTAAGGCATTTGATATTCAGACAGATAGTGATGTTAGACGCAACTGTCAATGTTATAGGGTAATAATATCATTAAGCTTCTCTTCTAGATGGTTAACAATTTAAGTTTGCAGATCAAAAAATTAAGAGAAAAAAGCAGGGCTACAAAATTGAGCTCAAGGCCAGCATGAACTGCACAGCAAGACCCTGTCTCAAAAAGACAAAAAAGGGGTCAGGGAGATAGCTCAGGAGAATAAGCACTTGCCTGGCAAGCACAAGGTCCTGAGTTCAATCCCCAGGACCGCAAAAAAAAGACAAAAAAAATTTGGGCTACAAGGATAGCTAATATTTTGGCCTTAGCCCTTCAAGGTCAGTGAGAACTCAAGTCATAAAGAGAACCGATGCTGTAACGTCTATAACTCAGTGGTGTGCCAAATTTTCTGTTCAAGGAGATTATGGGGCCACAGAGGAAAATGACTGACAATGTATAGTGTGCCACAGGAAAGTCACCTAGAGAGAAAACATTCTCCTAGGCTTTCACAGAGAGCAAACTGGGTATGTCTCATTCAGAGGGCTGACGCTGACCAAAAGTTCTACTTGGTTTCAGGGTAAATTCTGAGAGAGTTTGACTCACCTTGTCAAATACAAAATTTACACTTTTTTTGTTATATAGGTTTTGCTTTATCTTGTTCTTAACCATCCAGCAGAAACAACGACAAGGTATAAAAAGTACAGCCATATTAATATGCTGAGCTGTAAAAGGCTCAAGTCAACAACTTCTGACATTGCCAGTTCTGTGAATAACCCACTACTATTATGGACTAAATACTGAGTTATTTTGCTGAAGACACGCACCTACAATGTTTGAATGGCAATGGAACACCCATCTCTGATAAAACAAAACAGGGGAATAGAGATTAAGGACCATTTTGTAGTGGGGGAAAAAA
>PVKN010029509.1:0-12977 GCA_004027915.1 Capromys pilorides
TCTCTCTCTCTCTCTCTCTCTCTCTCTCTCTCTCTCTCTCTCTCTCTCTTTATCCCAGAACATTTTTGACCAGAACCTGAACTTCTTCTTCAGTGCCCCATTCAGTTGCCAGAAGTATGCACGGTAGATGTGCAGCAGCTATTTTATCATTAACATTTTCTCCCCCAGTGTAACCCTGGTGGACAACGCAACTCATATGCTGCTTTTGCGATCTGGCTGGAGATCATATCCCTAAGAAAGAATGTTTTATTTTGCCACCAGAAAGTGAGTTTCAGGAAAATGTAAGTTGTTCCAAGAAAACCTAAGAAAAAGGGGGAAGTGACGTACCTCTGTAACGCTGCATATAAAGTAGCCAAAGTCATAAGAACTGGAAAGGACACACAGTGAGGTCCAGGCCAGGGTTCCTTCCCCCAGCACTTTTCCATCATTTCTCACTACTTGACTTTTTCTAGCATCTCCTTCCCTAGCATTGAGAAGAGGGGGAAGTCTTCTCCCCAAAGCCTGGTGGGGCTGCCAGGAGTCCATGTGAACTGGCTCAGCCAGTTCTTATCAAGGTCACTCTGTAGAGTTCCTGCCAGGGACCAGATGGCCTGGCACAAGATCTGAGACTCAGCATCCTTTGCTGACTGCAAACATCAACCCCTCATCCCTGAGGGGTCACTGAGGGTGGGGAGCTGGGAGCAGTCCTCCTCCCACCGTACACTGATCAGTTCCTGCCATGGAGGTCAGGTGACAAGGCTCACAAGAACCTTGTCATCCGAGTCAATGCCCAGGACAGTAGGTCACCTACATTTAGGTGAGACTGCCCATCTCAGAGTAAGCATTGCGAACTCTCAAAAAAAACAATGTCTGGTCTTCCTGGCTGGCCTCTTCCCTACCTTCAACTAGAATACTCTCACTGACACCCGCTCCCTACTCCTCAAGCTTTTGGCCTGTTCAACTTAAATTTCAATGCAAATGTTTGCTGCTTTTTATGGATTAACCTGTCACTCCCCATTAGAAGTAACCACACACAAGGGCCAGGGAGATAGCTCAGTGGAATAAGTGCTTGCCTGGCAAGTGTAAGATCCTGAGTTCCATCTCTGGTACAAAAACAAACAAACAAACAAAAAAACACACCAAAACTCCCAAGACATAACCACACGCTGTTCTACGTTCCCACTGATTTTATGCCACCATCATAAAATTTAAGATGGATTTAGGTGAATCTTCTAGACCAGTGCTTTTCAAACTTAGCATGTGTGCTAATCCCCTGGAGATGATAGACTCAATGCAGATTCAGATTCAATAGGTCTGTGATTCTCCATTTCTCACATACTTCCAGGTGCTACTGATACTGGTGGCCCAGGGACCACACTGAGTGGCAAGGTACTGCTTCCGAGTTCCTTTAGGGCAGGTGTCGAATCTTTTATCATTGTCATACCAGCTTTTAGCTCAGTGTCTGATTATGAGCAGCTAAAATGTGATTTCTAAACTGCAATGTAGTGGGTTAATTTTTCTGGGCTATGTGACTTAGACAATACTAGAATTTTGCTCATGTAGCTGAGAGAGCCAAAAATGGAGTGAAAGAAGCTGCAGGCTCCTAAGGGGAAGGGAGAAATCCCGAGAAGAACCAAGATGGCAGCTCTATAGACACAGAAGCTCAACTGTGTCAGTGCATTTGAGGTTCAAAAGGAATGAACGCTAAAAAATAAACCAGAAAGCAGATTTATTTGTTCATATAAAAGCCATGTCTTTCCAGTGGTTGAAATAGCTATGCCTGCTTAGCTTAGGAGAATCCTTACCTTCTACTCACTTGACCACCACAAAAGCTTGTCCACACCTTCGTCTTTCCTGTGCCCTGGGATCAGGAGGCCACTGGCTTACACTGAGCTCCTGCATAAGACTAAACCAACATGGCTCACTCACACCCGAGTTCTGCGCCTACTAAGCTGATCCTTATTCATCATCTGACTTTCCAAAAATCAGGAGCAAGAGAGCATAGCCAAATTCCCAAACAGTCTTGTTCTACTTGACTTCATAAAGAAGCTTCCTCGCTTTAACGTGTGTAAGGAAAATAACTTTGGAATCATTAAGCCACCTTTTGTTCTGTTTCTCTGCCGTCTTCAGCCCTTTTCTGTCTACCAAGCCATGCTTCGCCACTCAGCTCACAGGAACCCTCATTCTGTCGCAAGAATGAGATGTTCCTGGATTCCAGAATCACCAATAAAAGAAGATCCTTAAGTTTGTTATGACTTTATCTCCCAGCACTTGGAATAACATAACTACTGTCTCTGCCAAGCAGTGATGCAGTCTGGCCAACTGCATGTCCTCACAGGAAAAGTATAACAGGTAAGGGAACAGCCAGACACACTGGACCTTCTCAGAGAGATTACATTTCTGTGACAGAGTATTTATTTTCTTCTAAGTACTGTGTGTCTTTCTCCTTGGGCAGCTCTGGATAAAATCAGCTAAATTTTTTAAATTACTGTGTTCTGGACTCCACATTGGAGTGACAAAGGCTGTCTCCTCATTTAAAATAATGAAGTCCTTCCTTATCGCTTTCCTGGTTGTGTTCTACCCTCGAGATGCACTGCAGTGAGCATTGTTGTTGTTTTGAGACAATGTCTCCTTTTGTAGATTAGGTGGGCCTTGAACTCCCAGTTCTCTCTCTCAGCCTCTGAAGTGCAGGATTGCAGTCATGCATGCCATATCCAGCTTCCAGTGGGCATTTTAATGGCAGCTGTATGTTTCTTTATCCCCCCGTTCTGACTTCTCCTGATAGAACTCCTGAGAGGTAGTGTGGCCCCAAAAATCAAGATTTCAGGGTCCAGCCCATAGGGTTGCCTGAGTGCTGGGCTTCTCTATAACTCTGAACACTGTAGGACGTGGGTTTCCTGAGAAGGAGCGTGAAGGACCAACCACGGTGCGCTTACGTCTTCACTTTGGCGGGGTGGGAGGTGCAGTGCGCTGTGTATGTGTTTGTGCTTCTTGCTGACAGCTGGCTGTGGGGCTAGCTCGATACGCATTTGGTTTCCAACTGGCCCAGCAGCCATGGAGTGTTCCATGAGCCTCCATTTTCTGGGCTCCCAATTCTTTGTCTGTGAAAAGCAAAGGAAATTTCAAGAATGTCATGGTCTATCCAGCCCTAGGACATTAATCTTAGGGTATCACTCCATTTGATATATTTGTTTTAAAATATATGCTATTTAATATAGCAATATTTCTATTCATAACTTACCTTAAGATACAGTAGTCATGGAATGCCCAGAATTCCAGCTTAAATAAGAGATTAGCCTTAGAGAAGATTAATGATTTTTCTTAAAACTAGCAAATGGCCAAATAAGGTCTCAAACATGGATCAGAGCTCTCCTTTTCTTACTTGTGAACTGATACTGTCTCTCAGGCTGGACCAGGAGGACATGTGATCCAGCCCCCATCTTTGTTCCCCCTTTCTTGCCTCTCCCTCCCTAGGGTCTGGGCTGCTTTTACCCTCTCTGGGTCCCCTCTGCATTCCCCAGGGTCCTCTCAGCTTCTCCCCAGCTCTTTCCATCCACTTCTTTGACCCTCTGAGTCTCTCCCCTCTCCCACTTTCTTCCCCAGATTGCCAGTCTCTCTTGGTTAACATTTCAGGGTTTTCCCTTTCTGAAGACATTGCCCAATTCCTAGATGAATCTGTGGTTTGGAAATGATAAGCAAATAGACGACGTGCTTTAATGACCAGGTGGTGGTTTCTAGTCCAGCACTGTGGTTTTCAAGTATCAGGTGAAGAGCAGCCCATGTTGGAATCTAATCATCAGTGCTGGGAGAGGGTAAGACTCAAAAGAGCTGAGGCGAAAGCAGACTTGTAATCTGTACTCTTAGAAATGTTTCTCCAAGGTGTCTCTGCTATGTAGAATTGTTCATACCTTACAAGGGTCCATCCACGAGGCTGAACTGAGAGGGGCCAGGTGCCCACAGGGCTACCAGTTGGGCCACCTCAGCAAAGGCAGATGTGTAGGCTGTGAATATCCTTTAAGGAGCTGGGCACATGCTCCTTCCCCATCACAAGTGTCAGTAGTAAGTCTAGATCAATAGGTAGAACTCATTTCTGAGACACGTAGGTAAAAAGAGTGATTCAACTTTCATAGGGAGAAGATGATAAGGGCAAACCTGCCCAATAGATCCTTTCAGGGGAGGCAACAATGGAAAAGAGTGTTGAGAAACAGTGGGTTATGCAAGGATATCTGTGTCTCTGAGATTTATGCCAAGTCATCATGTCCTTTCATTCCACATCCCTGGACCCCAGGGCAAAAGATTCAAAGATAAGATTGGAGCTTACATGCTATGGTTTTTCTGGCTAATAACTCAAAGTGATTAGATTTGTCCCGACTTCTACAGTTAAGGCGATTCCTCTCTTGCCACTGCATAGCGAGAGCCACTTATTTAATTCATTTGTCATTTGCATTTGGCATTAATGACATGGCATCATGGGCACTGATCAATTTTGTCTCATTACTAGATTATAAGGTATTTTATGGTAGAGACAGTGAAACACATTAACTTATTCATCCTTCCAACATTAAGTGAGCATCTTCAAGCATGAGATAGAGTCTAAAAAGATAAAGACCATAAACACGGTTTCTGACTTTGAAGACTTCCCAGTAAATAGCTATGAAACTGTGTGACACGTATAATGATAGAGATGTGAACAATTTATAAAAGTAAGGGACAGGGAGTCCATTCGAGGCTTAACTGGAAATGAGATCAGGATGAAGGATGAGGATTTTTGAAACTCATTTCAAGGGCCTGGATCTTATCCGTGAAGCAATGGAATGCTACAGGAGAATTTTAAGTTAGCCAGTGATGTGATTATGTGATTAGCTCTGTCTTCTCAGAGCTCTCCTGGATGAAATGTGACAGGAACAGAGGAGAACTGGAATGTCACTAAGAGATGTTGCAGTGATGCAGGGTCAGTGATGCCTGAACAAGTGGGTGGGGTGAAGCGCAAAGAAGCGACTGGAAGGTTCTGTTGGGAAGGACCATCCAGAGAGCCTGTTCATTTCAAAGTTGTGAATGTGAATAAAAGTTACTATCATCTCTGTGAGGGAAGATTTGTCACTGTCTGTTAAAACATAAAAGGGAATCATCTATGCTATAACTTGGATTTGGAATACATTTGGCCCATCTGTCCTCAGTATGGTGCTAATGGTGGAGACTTGAAGAGGTGGGGTCCACCAGGAAGCCTGAGGCACTATGGAGCTGCCCTCCCGGAGACTGTGAATCCTGGTCTCTTCCCCTGTCTCTTACATTTCTTGGTCGTAAAGTAAGGGGTTCTATCAGTTGTACTGGGTCATGATGTGGTGCCTCCCAACCCTGACACAAAGAGCCTAAGGTCCACCTCCTTGTGGACAAGAAGCTCCAAAACCCTAAGTCAAAACAGACCGTTTCTCCTCACAGTTTGTTTATCTCAGGTATTTTTTCATAGTGACAAAAACTAATAATCTGTGACTCATTTATGGCTGTCTATCCTAAGAAGACAATTACTTACCACAGTTCCTGAAAAACAAATGAAAAAGTCAGGTAAAGTATCATGTCTATCAATAAAGAACCAGATAAAGAAACAATATTTAAAAATGAGAAGTGCTCTTGTACACCAGCGTGTTACATGACAGAGAAGGAAAGCCTGTTACCATGGCTCACACACTGAGAGAAAAGCCCATCTTGGTGCTTCAGGGAGCTCCTTCCTGGCCATCTACACACGTTTTGCTTATAGATTTGTTAGCTGTTCATCCTCTCTTGCCAAGGGAATGGGGTTACAGCTCAGGAGCAGAGCATCTGACTACAGTCTTTCTTGCCCATGTAATAGTACTTGGTTTCCTTAAATCGTTCAAAATTTTTAATATTGGGTAAATATAAATAACATTGATAGGATCTATGTAAGCCATATAATTTTGATGTAGTCAACATTTCCATGCTCACCACTAACTCTAAGAAATGAAAAACATTGTCATTCTTTTCAACATCCTGTCCCTCTCAAGTCTTATTTTTCCCCTCTCCAGAGTGAACATTTTCATGAATTTTAATTATAGTTCCACATGCTTTTCACATTTAGTTTTGAGTGCTTTTGAACTTTATATATGGAATCACACAGAAGAGAAGTAGTGTAATCAGCACAAAATCATAACTTCTTTTACCAATAAAAATAATGTAAAACAAAATAGAAGATCTTTTCTTAGTAGTGACAAAAGTTAATTTACTAATGAATAAATCAAAACAGAAATCTATACATTTCACATGGAACAAAATTTGCAACATTCCCTGTGCTTGGTTGGCTGTCATGAAGGTAATATGGCCATTCAGTCCTAAACAGGTTTGTCCTTCCTAAGAGTAAATATTTGATGACAAACTCACACTAAGTTACTAGCTTAACACACACCCTTCTGCACCAGCACACCTGAAATTTTTGGTGGTCCAATGGTGTGTCACCCGCAGAACACATTACCTGCACAGGAATTCCGTAGTGTATTTATTGAGATACTAGCTACAATACACTACCCCAAAGGGGCTCCAAAGCAATGTCTGAGTAGATCCTATTCACCTGCACTTGAACTTGGAAAAAAACTGCTTCATCTCAAAGAAGGAGTCTCAAATGGTGGCATCCTGATTGTGTGTTTAGTTTTCCTGGAGATCAAAAAAAGGAATTTCCCAGGGATATACAGTTTTCTGGAAATATCCAGGTCACATCAGGATCATGGGCACTCCATGCATGCACTTGGGGCCCTCAAGAGGATCTCTATATAGAGAACAGAATTTGCACCTGATGCTTGTATAAGGTCATGTGGAAGGAGTCTTAAGGGATAAACCCTGCATTGTATGCCCTTCATGCTTTCTATGGGTTCTTTCTTATGTTTTATGGGTTTGGGGGTGTCTTAAACAGAACTTTGTATTTCCCAAAATTCTGGTGCTGGAATCCTCATTTGTACATTGATGGTATCAGAAGATGCAGACAGTTAGACAAGGCCATGTACGAGAAAGCAAGTCCTCCCCAGACATGGAATTGCTGCCATCTTGGTGTTGGACTTCCGACTTCCAGAAAGATTAGAAACAAAATTCTGCTACATATTAGCCACTGGCTTATGGTGTTTTGTTACAGGTATTGTTTTTTTGTTATTGTTATTGTTGTTGTATTGTGGGATCGGGGTTCAAACTCACAACCTTGTACTTGCCAGGCAGGCACAATATCTCCCCAGCCCCTGCTATTGGTATTGTCTATGGTATTTTGTAGTCTGAACAGACAAAGACAGGAAGGAAGGGAGCAGTAGAGTCAGGAGTGGGTAGAAAGATCAGGGGCTGTTATAGCCTAGGAACTGAGCATGACGTGATTATTTCATTTGTCCATGGTTAGCTGGTCATCGATGAAGCAGAGCAGAAGCCTAAAACGGAAGCCATGACACCCACCTCACTATGAGTCTGGACGTCTTCCAAAACTGTTCCAGTGGATGCAGCAGGCTGGGAGGAGGACATAAGTGCGCTGCAGGAGGCTCTCTGCCACTCTAGGGGCTGCAGGAGTGGCCATCCCAGGGCTTTCTGCCTCTGCCTTTGAATCCACCTACTTTCAGCTCCATGGGAGGCTTTGAAGGTCATCTGTACCCAGGGCTGTGTTTTTTCTTCTATGGACTTTATCATGCACAACTTCTCTCCAGGGCCTTGATATGCAACTCCCTTGTCCAGTATCCACCACGCCGCCCTTGGATCGAAGGAGGGTGGGCACGGCTGAGGCAAATCCACTGGATTGGCTTCGTGAAGATACTGGGTGCCTGCATTGTAGTGGCTCAAGAGCTGTACAGCATCTCGGGACAGTTAGTACTGATCAGCAAGATATATCATCAGAGAAACTTTATGTACCGCAAACAGTGGCAGCACATTACTCTCTATATGACTTTCTTTCTGAGCGGGTTTGTAGACGTGGTGAGCCAGAACCTGCTGCCTCGGAGGTGTGCCGCTCTGGAGCAGGGTGCCCAGGCCCTGAGCACATTTATCTATCTGCCTCTGATGGTGTCTCACATGCAGGACACGGAAGGCGTGGAGCTGCAGTCTCACAGGCTGCTCACTCAGGCCATGTTCCTGCTGACCCTGGTGGTGGTCACAGAGCTGTGGGCTCCCAACGAGCCACTCATCTGGACGATGAAGGCCTTTTTTTATTTGGTCACAGGCTCTTGGCTGATACAAATAGGATTTATGCTGTACAGACCCATCTCTGGCTATAAATGGATGGATGATGACAAAAATGACATAGCGTTCACCACTACCTTCTTCTGCTGGCACGTGTTGCTTGATGCCTTTTTGATGATCTGGACCTACAGCTTCTCTTTTGTGTGGCACCGCTACCTGTTTGTTGATGCCTAGGCCTAGACGCATGTGCCCTGCGGCTTGCATACTCCAGAACACCCGGCTGAGAAGCTCGGGGAGGTGAGTGGTCAGAGAGAAGGACCAGGCACGTGCCTTCCGAGATTCTGCTCTGAGACAGGACCTCTGCCCTCTGGCTTCCCTCAGGCTTGTTTGCTGACTGGTGTGGTGTGGAAAGGAAAGACACCAAGAGAGATACACAATGACGACCTTCCTCCTCAGCTCTCCAAGGCGTCCCTCCCATCCTCTCCTGCTCTCGACTCTAGCCACCATGTCTACTTGCCCTCTGCCTCTCTGTGCATCCCTCCCTGTACCCACTCCAGAATATTAAAATCAATTACCTGACCCTGCATTTGGGCTTTTTGCAAGGGATCCCTCACTCCACCATGCAGAATGTACGGGACTTGCCACGTTTATTGCATGGTGATTATTTGCTCACTATAGGACCTACTTCCTTTTCCTCCCTGGGTCTGCATCTCTTCATCACGCATAGGAAGTCAGGCTGCCATTTTGACTTTGTAGCATTCGTAGAACTGCCCTCCAGTTCTCTCCTTTGATCGCCTTGTGATCTATCAAATGCAATGTCGCAGCTTCGGAGGCAGCTCCTTTCTCTGCAGACCTAGTAGAATAGAGCAACCCCTGATCATTCAGAGGGAACCTGGGGCTCGTCTACCTCCAGGGCTTCCCTGAATGCAGAGTCTCCTTCTAGGCATGCGGTGCATCCAACCTCACAGTTCAGAATCAAATTCCACGTAAGTAGCTTTGATTTGGTCCACTGTTTTCTGGTTCTCACGTATAATAGTGTGATGGCTTACTTATTTCACGTACTTTTCCTTTTAATCCACAGCGATCCTTTATAGTTATGTAAAACTCAAAAGCATAAAGAAAATGCCTTATGGTAGGCAGATATTTTTCTTTGTCACATAGTTATAGTACTATGGTGTCAAGGGGTGGAATTCTGAGTAGAGCCAAATTGTCAGAAAACCCAGGGTAGGCAAAAGTTATCAAAAGTTTTTCTTTTGTTTAAGAATAAAACATCCAAGGCCAGTCATGGTAGCACATACCTGTAATCCCAGCACTTGGGAGACTGAGTCAGGAGAACTGGTGTGAGTTTGAGACCAGCCTGGGCTACAAAAGTGAGCTCAAGGCCAGCCTGAACTGCATAGTGAGACTTTGTCTCAAAAAGACAAATAAATAAATAAATAAATAAATAAATAAATAAATAAATAAATAAAATAAACTTTTCTAATGATTAGATCAATGTGAAGATAGAATGTGAGGTGGTGGGGTCAGTGAGATGGTTCAGTGGTCTAAAGTGCCTGCTTAGGAAAGCTCAGGCAACTGCGGAAACTGCGGGGACTGTGGTTCGATCCCCGGCACCACATGCTGCGCCAGCCCCACCACCAGGGCAGGCTGAGCCAGCCATAAAATAAGTAAGTAAGTAAGTAAGTAAGTAAGTAAGTAAGTAAATAAATAAATAAATAAATAAATAAATAAAATATCCAGTTAGGGTATAGAGGGGCTGGGGGAGGGATTCTAGAAATTCTTGTTTTCTTTTTTCCTTCTAGCTCCTGGGAGAACTAAATGTATTCTGTGGTTCTAGACATAACCTGCTTTTCTAATTTTCATGTTCAAAAGTTGAGTGCTGGGCGTGGTGGTGTGCACCTGTAATGCTGGCATTCTAGGATACTGAGGCAGGAGGACCACAGGTTGGAGTGACTTTGCGAGAACCTGTCTCAAAATAAGAAATATAAGGAAAACAACAAAGAAACAAGCAAAAAAGTCTCAACGGGTCTCTAACTCCTGAACTGAAAAAAAAAAAAAAAATAAAGATAATTTTCTTGTTGTCAAGAACCTTTGTCTTTTGGTCTGGGGTGGGGGTGGTGCGAGTTTTCTGAGATTCGCGGTGAGGCAGGCGCTGTTTCCCAGAATCCTCTAGGGGGGCTCATCTACGTCTTTGCACAAGCTCCATCCATCATGCCATCGCTCCTGGGGACAGCTCACGCCCACAATGGGATCATCAGACTGAGATGCTTCTCTGCCCTGGAGATGGACAGCAGTCCCTCGCGAGGAAGAAAGGAAGAGAAACTCAGCTTCCTTGCACCCCGTTGGTCCTGGGGACTGGACAGAGGGAGCTCCAGGGTGTTTCCTGAGGGCTCGACTCCTTTCCTACCTACACCCGTGGGCTGAATCCACACCATGGTGTTGCTGCTGGCCTTGGCCCAGCCCCATAGCTGCTCCCTCCTCGGCCCAGTGGAGCTTCTTCGAGAGTCTTGGCCTTGGCATGACAGGATGTCCGCTTTTCCTCTGTCCTCTTCCTATGGATGTGGGAAAACTCGCCTCTACACATCACTCAATCTTCCATTTTTAAAAGTATGTTCTGGGTTTTCTTTAAACATAAGAATATTTTTGTTGATATTACAATCTGACCTCATTGTGTGGCAATATATTTGATGAGATAGAAGAAAAGTCATATATGAGGGTTGAAAAGTGAGACCCAAATAAAAATATTTTAAGGCATTGCCTCTCTATAAATTATCTCTAAAAATAAGAGATACCAAAGTCATTTGTTTTTCCTCAGTGTGTGTGTGTGTGTGTGTGTGTGTGTGTGTGTGTGTGTGTGTGTGTCTTACTAGGGACTGAATCCAGGGCATTTGTACTGAGCTACATCTCAGCTCTTTAAAAAAAAAAATTAAGGCAGGGCCTCCTCACGCAGCCGCTAAGTTGCCAAGGCTGGATTTGAGCTTGCAATCCTGTTGCCTCCAGGGTTCTGGGATTACACACATGCACCGCCACAATTGGGTATTCTGGGATACTTACAAAGTTCTTTTAAATACTGATAAACTCATATATTTTAGAGAATTAATGAATATATTTTAGAGAATTAATGAGTTCAGATATTGCTATGTGTCACAACACATCTAGGTGAAATAAGTAATGGGAGGGACCTACACAGAACCAGAGCTAAGGCCTGATGTAATGGTAGGATAGGCAGGCCTGCTGTTTGGACGATGAGTTTTTCTTTCCTCTTTCTGTCATAATAGATTTGGACATGCTACTGGGCACCCTGGTCACTTTGCAAAGTCCATAAAGCCCCCTAAAGATAAACAAACCTGGGGGAAAACAAAAACTCCAAATTAGAATATCTGTGGGAAGGCGGGTGTAATCTCCACCATTGTCCACCAGAGGGCACAAGCTTCACATCCGCCTGCAAAGGACCCTTCCTTCTGGAATTGAACTAGAAATTTAGAAGAACTGAAGGCTAGCCAGAGAAGAGAGCAGGAGAAACACGCATAAAAGTATTGTCCAAGCAGCTGGGAAGCATCAAGTGGCTCTGTGCTGTCACACTTAGATGTGTGGACATGAATGAGCACAGAATCAAACCAAAGATACAGAGGCAGTGTGTGTGTGTGTGTGTGTGTGTGTGTGTGTGTGTACCACAAAACCCTCTTGGGCCACTCAGTGTCTGACCACCCATCCTATTTGGGGTAAAAAAAAATCATTGCATGAGACATGAAAAGACAGTTTCCTACTATGGATGCCAGAGAGAGGGACAGCTTCTCTCCTGGCCCTGGCAATAAGGATTTGGACATGGACAACTGTCCCGGACTCAGCAATCCAACCAGAACTTCCCATGTGAAAGGAATGACATGGAAGCTGAGGGACAATGAGATGCTTACAACAACAAATGCTCAAAATCAGTCAGCTAGCAGAGTGGTATGGCGGATACAGCCGCAGGTGCCAAGAGAACATGCAGTCATAGCAAGTGAACTTCGATTCCTACGGCAGATGGCATGAACCACCAAAAGCAAAAATAGTTGGATGATCCTCTGCACAGATTACTGGGTGACCATTGATCATGGAATCTGTTGGGAAAAAAATATGTGGGCACTTCACCAGATTCCACTAGGATTACACACTCTGCTAGGGTCAGTGTTATTATTATTATTATTATTATTATTATTATTATTATTATTATCCATTGATGGACTTAAAACATCTAGAATGATTCTGTGACATGGAAGTACTCACTAAATATTTGCTACTGAACAGAGTTAACAAATAGGAAGCTCAAATAAGCCACCATGGAGAATCAGGACCCTCATCCCACTGCCATTTTTGTTTTTTCCTGAGCTGTCACAGAATCTAGGACCTCCCATGTGGAGGTAAGCACTTTACCACTGAGCTATATCCCAGGCCCCAGGAATTTTTAATAAAAAGGAAACCCTTTTGCTGTTAGCAAGAAGAGTGCAATGTTTTTGCAAGTGTTTACTGTGAATCTTCCTAACATTTTCCAAAAAGACCTGCCATCATTTCCATGGTAACTGTACATTAGGGTCAAAGAGATGCTGCAAGCTCTAGGACATTAGTTCAACCTGGTTCTATCGACCACACCCAGAGCAAATTGTAGAGCTGAGGTGTGAAGCCGGGTTTATCTAAGTTATAAAACAATACTTCCT
Source organism: Capromys pilorides (assembly GCA_004027915.1). NCBI lineage: Eukaryota > Metazoa > Chordata > Mammalia > Rodentia > Capromyidae > Capromys > Capromys pilorides. Next base: position 12,828 of record PVKN010029509.1, read on the forward strand.
ATATTCTGCTGTTGACAATAATTATCTAGGGTACTTGCAAAATATGCAAACTCTTGAGCCCCCTGTGGCCCTTCTAATGAGGCTCACCAAGGGAATAACTTGGTAGTTTATGCTTTCTTTTCTTTTCTTTCTTTCTTTCTTTTTTTTTTT
>PVKN010029510.1:0-12977 GCA_004027915.1 Capromys pilorides
TTTCTATAATTTACTTATAAAGTCACCTAAGCCTGGGAGTTTTTCTTATCCTTTTTATCTATTTGTTATTTATTTATTTGGATTTATATTTTGGTAGTGCTTCACTTAACTCCCCTCCCCCCCCTTTGGTGGTACTGGGAATAGGACTCAGGACCTTTTACTTTCCAGGCAGATGCTTATGCCACCGAGCTTTCTCTCTGGCCCAGTAGTACTTTATGTAGTATAGTTAATGTCCTTAAACAAAAAATTGCCCAGTGAGTAGTACCAAGGAAATTAGTATAGCTTGGATATTGTGACCATTAATCATGATATGTCAACTTGAATAGGAACTGCCTAGCAAGCCAGGTGTGGTGGCGCATGCCTGTAATCCCAGCACTGGGGAGGCTGAGGCTGGAGGATCACAGTGTGAGTTCAAAACCAGCCTGGGCTACAAAAGTGAGTTCAAGGCCAGCCTGAACTACATAACTGTCTCAAAAAGACAAAAAAAAAAAAAGAACTGCCTAGCAAATTGGTAAAGTTTTGAATATGTCTATAGATGATTGACACATAGGTCAGCAAACTGAGGAGGAAAGACCCACCCTCATTGTGGGTGGCATCAATCAATAGGCTTATAGTCTGGATGGAATAAAAAGGGAAAGAAAAAAATGTCCCTGTTTTGAAGAGCTTCAGTCTCATGAGCAGGTTCATCATTTGCTGCTGTCTCTTTGGATATTGGCCTGCAGGTCTCCAGTTTCTTCAGCCTTCCAACATAGAGCCATACCAGTGAGCCTCCACTGAGCTTCTGACCTTCAACCTTAGACGAGTGCTACCTCTGTGAAGCTTCTTATTCTGCAGCTTCCATCTTGTTAGTTGTGCAGATGTTACCTCTTAACCTGCAGATAACCATTGTAGATTATCCTGCTTCTGATTCCAAAAGCCTACCTGATAAATCCCCTTACATAATTATGTCTGTATGTTCTCTTGATTTTGCTCCTGTAGCAGAATCATTAAATGTTTATGGATCATTAAAAACAACTTCAAAAACAGTAAAATTTTAAAAGAGTAATTATCAAAATCAGTTCGTGTTGCTCAATCATTCACCTTTCCCCACCCCAAGCAGCCCACTCTTCCTTTGGCCTGGGGGGAAATAAACCAAAAATGAGCTGTTTCTGAGTTCTGACGGGTGGCGTATAGGTGCCCTCGGTAACAGTGAAGCTGATTCCAACAGAAATGCAGTATCCCCACACGCAGCCTGTTTTCCCTATAAGAAAATTGTTACAGTCCCCAGAACACAGCCCCTCCCTCACCCACTTCAGGTTCTCAGCTATAACCTTGTACCTCTCCTGGGTTATTCATGGTAAAAGCTCCTCACTGGCCTCTCTTATTTGGCCTTTATCCATAAAGTTTATTCTAAGCCCAGTAGCCAGATCACCCCTTGTCATTAAAACTCTCCAGTGACGTCATGTCTTACTTAAATGAAAGTCACTGTCCTCACCAGAGGTCCCTACACAAACCATTCTCATTGTTGTAGGCAGCTGAATTAGGTAGAAATATTATAGGCAGTCAGACAGGGCTAGGCCCTCAAAGGAGACAGCACTGAAGACTAGATATCTTGCAACTGTGAAAGAGACAGACACTATCACTGTGGGCCAGACTTCAAGACCAAAGATCAAACAAATGCTTACCTCCCTATAGATAAGCACCCTGGATTGAACATCACCTTGAGGAAGCCAGGAGCAGTCACTTATCCAACCCCTATAGGAGAGGCCCTGTTCTATATTCATGACCACTTGGTCCTGGATTTAATCAGTTTTACTTGGGCAGGCTATGTGCCACCCTGCCTCGGAGCCAGCTGAATATGGACTGAAACCCCCAGTAACTGTGAGCTAAATAAACCTTTCCTTCCCTCATTTTGGGTGTCAGGTGTTTGTCCCAGCAACAAGAGAAGAATAACTAAGACAGAAGTAAATCCAACAGTGGCACTTGCTGGAAATTTCAAGACTGAGTTGAGCTGATACGTGGACTTAGACCCAGGAGGGCAGAAGAAAAGGCAGAAAGCGAGGCTGAGAGAAACAGAGAGGTAAGGACTTGGACAGATGCAGATTAGGAGGGTGCAGCAGCCGCCACAAAAGGACACCATGGTCCAAGGCTTCTTCATGACCTGCCCCACACCTGCACCCCAGGCTTTGGGGGTTAGACAGGGGATTTGTTTTTTGTTTGTTTGTCTTTTTGAGACAGGGTCTCACTGTGCAGTTCAGGCTGGCCTTGAGCTCACTTTTGTAGCCCAGGCTGGTCTCAAACTTGGACTAATCCTTCTGCCTCCGCCTCCCAAATGCTGGGATTACAGGCATGTGCTACCACACCCAGCTTAGACAGGGGATTTCTGAGGCCTATCTTCATCTTATTCTACCCATCCCTGCCACCCTAAAATTACTACATGAAGAAAGATAGACTGGAAATGGCAACCGGGACTTTTTATCATTGCTATGAAGCCAAACAAGATACAACACTGAGCCAAACCTATGCAAGCAGGCAGGACAGGCTCCTGGAGTTGTCAGCAGGCTGTTCACCATCCGCAAGGCCCTGGTTCACCAGCAAAAGGACATATAGGGTATCTGACAGACTGCTAAGGTGTCCTGGGCTGCACACACCTGAGCTCCACCCCAGCATGGCCCCGGGTACTTTACAACACTTGCACACAGAAGCTCCAGGGGCAGCTCCAGGGGCAGCACTGACACCGATCCTCTTTGCAAGGGGTCTTTTTTTTTTCTAAGTCCTTCCCTACCCAGCACCTCACCCTAGCCTCACAGGAGACTGGAGGTAGAAAAAATTTTCATTTTCCAGAAATAAAACCCAAGAACTAGCCGGGCATGGTGGCACACTCCTGTAATCCCAGCACTTGGGAGGCTGAGGCAGGAGGATCAGTGCAAGTTCAAGACCAGCCTGGGCTACAAAAGTGAGCTCAAGGCCAGCCTGAACTGCATAGCAAGACCCTGTCTCAAAAAGACAAAAAAAAAAAAAAAAAAAAACAAGAACTCTTACACAGCACCCTGGTGCTCAAAACAGTGACAATGCAGGTCCACGATGGTCTGGTTTCCGAACTCATCTTCTCTACCATACCATCTCCCAGGCTTAAACAAGACTAATACATGGGCTGGCGAGATGGTTCAGTGGTCTAAAGCACCTGCTTAGGAAGGCTCAGGCAACTGCAGGGACTGCGGTTCGATCACCAGCACCACATGCTGCACCAGCCCCACCACCAGGACAGCCTGAGCCAGCCACAAAATAAATAAATAAAGAAACAAACAAACACAACAAGCGAACAAATAAATAAATAAATAAAGTTTAAAAAAAAAAAAAGACTAATACAAAAGGTGCTTTCTCCTACAAAGAGTGGCCAGTCCTCTTCTCCTACAGGTCCAGAGTCTGACCAGGAGTGGGAACTTAGATAATTAAGAATGGATGTACATGGGGCCGGCGAGATGGTTCAGTGGTCTAAAGCGCCTGCTTAGGAAAGCTCAGGCAACTGCAGGGACTGCGATTTGATCCCCAGCACCACATGCTGCGCCAGCCCCCACCACCAGGGCAGGCTGAGCCAGCCACAAAATAAATAAAATAAAGAAACAAACAAACACAGCAAGCAAACAAATAAATAAATAAAATTTAAAAAAAAAATAAACTTACATTAAAGTATCTCTCTATAAAAAAAAAAAAAAAGAATGGATGTACAAGGGTTGGGAAGATAGCTCAGTAGAGTAAGCACTTGACTGGCAAACACAAGGACCTGAGTTCAATCCCTGATTATAGAAAAAAAAAAAAGAGTGAATGTACATAGTGCCAGCCAGATAGCTCAGCAGCTTAAAGCACCTGCTTAGGCAGACACAGGGACCAAGGTTCAATCCCCAGCATGCCACCTCGCCCCTCTCTTCCTCCAGCATGCTGAGACAGCAATTGAGACTAGGCGTGGTGGTACACTCCTGTAATCCCAGTACAGGGGAGGCTGAAAATAGGAGGATCACTATGAGTCCAATCTATATAGTGAGACCCTGTAGACCCTGTACTAAATACATAAAAAATAAATAACACTTTAAAAAGTGGGGGGAAAAGTTTTACTTGGGTAATTGCTCTTGTAGTCTTATTGGTTGGCTATAGTTTTGTCCCACCTCATGTGTGAGTTCTCATGTTTTATACCTTAGACCAACCTTACCTTATGGTTTTGCTCTATAAAAATTCCTAGAAATAGCAGATTCCTGGGCAACTTGCTCAGGTCCCCTTCTATCCCTCTTTTTGACAAAAGCTTTCTTTCCCCCCCAATAAATATATTGTGCTCTTCACCTCCATATGTTCCTAAAATTCATTCTTTGGTTTTAGAGAACATGCACTTGTCCCAGGTACATTTCAGGTTGGGAGTTTCATTGCCCTATGTCACCATCATGCACTTCCCTGGCCAGTGACTCAGCTCCAGCTACAGGGTTCGCTGGGAGAGTGGGGGAGGGGGTAGGAGGATGGGAAGTTGGGAGGGTTGGGAAGGCTCAAACCTCAGTCTCTGTATTCACCTAAGCAGGTGTTTAGTCTGCTGAGCTATCTTGCTGTCCCCCTTGAATACTTTATTAACAGCAAATCTTACATGTGCCAATACTCCCTCTGTCTCCCTTTTTTACACTTGATTTGTTTTCCTCTATAAAATTTACCACCACATAATTATCACTTATTTTACTTTTCTTTTTTTTTGTGTGTGTGTGTGTACTGGGAATTGAAATCAGTACCTCAGACTTACCACTGTGCCACTGTGCTACATCCCTGGCCTATTTTGCTATTGTCTAGTTGTCCATATTAGATTGTTAATTGTGTGAGGTTAAGGACTTTTGTGTTCTTCTCTGTTCCATATTTCTATGTAGCCAAAGTTTAAGAAATGCTTTTGAATGAATGAATGTCTCCTACAGATCCTCAAGCAACCAGGGGCAAGAACTGGATGCTTGCATACATGAATGACCCAAAGACTTTCCTCTAAGCACTGCACAGAAGAATAATTTCTTCGAACTTAGACATTTTTCACTTAGTTAAAAGTAGCAGCACTAAGCATTTATTCAAGAACCAGACAATCCTATATAATTCTTTCCTACCTTAAGCTTCATCTCATCCCTTTACTTTGAGAAAGAAATCAGAAATACCCTTACACAAGAAAGTAAAGAGACATGAAGAGAGGTACTCTGTCTATATTTGTGCAGTTGTTCCTCAAAAAACAGACAAATTCCACACCTAGGGTTCAAAGAAGGAAGATACAGCCTTCTCTCACCTAAATAAATGGAATAACCAAAACTGAAGGAATGAACCAGATGTGTCCAGAAACTCATGCATAAACAGAAGGAAATCACATCCAAAGAAATGTCAAAGACAAGTAACTATGGAGCCGAGCATGATGGTACATGCCTGTAATCCCAGAACTTGGGAGGCTGGGGCAGGAGGATCGGTGCAAGTTCAAGACCATCCTGGGCTACAAAAGTGAGCTCAAGGCCAGCCTGAACTGCATAGGGAGACCTTGTCTCAAAAAGACAAAAAAAAAACAAACAAGTAACTATAGAGCTGGCAGCTTTTTGAGGCTCCACATCAGTGCAGAAGCAGATATACAACATTTTGTTTGGTTGTTTATGTATGTATTTATTTAGAGACAGGGTCCCCATTACACAGTTTGAGCTGGTCTTGAGCTCACTTTGTAGCCCAGGCTGGTCTCAAACTGGCAACGATCCTCCTGCCTCAGCCTCCAGAGTACTGGGATTACAGGCATACACCACCATGCCCAGCAAGTATACAGCATTATTACATTTATGTTCCTACACTGGTCCCAGGGACTGAACAAAACCTGTAATATGTAAAAGAACATAAAAAGGTTTCCATGTGCAAAATATAAAATTCATAGATTTGTGAACTGAGACTTCCTAGTCTATTGCCTTCACTTAAAACACAGTGGCATACTGAAATTAATTTAGTTCTGGCACTCATCCAGATATTAGTAGCAAAGTAACCTGTAACTCAGATTATCTTGTTCTCAGTGCAGTGTCCTTTACATCCTCTCATGCTACTCTCTAAATAAGTGCTCTTCAGACCAGGAATTGAATTCCTACAGTATCTGAATTTAAATTACTACCCTACTGGAAAACTTTTTAAAAACGTTTTTGAGACAGATTTTCATTACTCAGTTCAGGCTAGGCTTGAACTCTATGAAGCCCAGGTTGGCTTCTAACTCCTGGTAGCATCCCTGCCTCAGCCTCCTGAGTGTTGGGATTATAGGTATGTGCAACCATACCTGGCCTCAAGATGTTAAAATTGCATTTTCCCAATATTATTCCTAAATAAAGTTGAGATTGGGGGTGAGGCGAGGATGGCTGTGAAAATAGCATCATGTACTACAGGAACCACTGCTGAATTCCTATTACCTTTTTCATTTAAATCTTATATCATTTCTAACAGTATTTTTTCTTTATATCTCTATTTTATATTCTTTAAAAATAAGAAATAAAAAATGAATGAACATAAACCTCTTCGAGATTCTAACAAAGTAAATAAATGAAAAATAAAAAATAATTTATATTGCAAAAAAAATATAATTTTTAAAAAGATAGAACCAAAACAATATGGTGTGTTCAAAATTGAGTACCATTTTTGTGAATTTAAAACAAACAGATAAAAAATTTAAAAATAAAGTCATTCTCAGATTTATACATGAAATGTACTTAGCCATAAGCCTAACTCATACATATGTTAATAGTGATGGATATATTGTCAACTATTGCATTAAAATGCTATTTTTTTTTTTAGACAGTCTTGCTATGCAGTTCAGGCTGGATTTGAACTCACTATGGAGGCCAGACTGGCTTTCAACTACTGGGATCCTCCTGCCTCAGCCTCCCAAATGCACCACCAATTCATACAACTCATACATTTCAAAGCTACTGATTGAGCACAATACTAAAGCTTTTGCAATCTCTTTGACCAAAACAACATTTCTCCCTCAACCACATAACCGTTCCTCAATGGGCTGGCACCTAGGTGCTAGTGCCTCTTGGCAGTTCAAGAACACCCTCCGACTGCTGGAAAAATTAAACATGAAATTAAATGCTTCATAAAAGCTCTTTCTCAAGCACATAATCAAGAGTTGTTTGGAGCTCTCTGAGGATAGATGGCGGAACACAGTTACAGCTTTTCGCTGACAACCTTCAGCCCATCTGGTAAGCTTGTCCCGATTGAATATGCATTGGCAGCTGTAGCTGGAGGAGCCCCTTTGGTGGGAATTAAAGCTGCAAGTGGTGTCGTATTAGCAATTGAAAAGAAACAGAAGTCTGTCCTGTATAATTAGAGAAGTGTACACAAAGTAGAGCCAGTTATGAAGCTCATAGGTTTGGTGTACAGTGGCGTGGGCCCAGATTACAGAGTGCTTGTGCGCGGAGCTCAGAAACTCGCCCAGCAGTACTACATTGTTCACCAGGAGCCCATCCCTACTGCCCAGCTGGTGCAGAGAGTAGCCTCTGTGACGCAAGAGTACCCCTGGTCAGGTGGTATTTGTCCGTTTGATGTTTCCTTACTTATTTGTGGTTGAAATGAGGGACGGCCATATTTATTTCAGTCAGACCCATCTGGAGCTTACTTTGCCTGGAAGGCCACAGCCATGGGAAAGAACTATGTGAAAGGGAAGACTTTCTGTGAGAAAAGGTATAGTGGAGATCTGGAGCTTGAAGATGCCATTCATGCAGCCATCTTTACCGTAAAGGAGAGCTTAGAAGGACAAATGACAGAAGATAACATAGAGGTTGGCATCTGCAATGGAGCTGGCTTCAGGAGGCTTACTCTGACTGAAGCTAAGGACTACGTGGCTGCCATTGCATAATAAAGAAGTGACTGAGTGACATGAAATTTCAGATAATAGATCTACTTAAACATATTTAAAGTATGCTTTGTTTTGCAGACTTTTTGCATACTTGTTTCTACATGGTTTAATGGGCTCATGTTTTTAAAATACACTTATAAATCATAATAAACCATTAAATCAAAAAAATTCTGTGGAACTGATTATCTCTTTCCTCATTGGTTGCAGGTGATAGAAAAAAACAACTGCCATGTCACTTGTCACAAGGACAACATAATAGTCAAGCCCACATCCCTGACATTGATCTGGGAATCTCAAGTGAAGTCTCACGGTATTTGTCTCAGAATTTTCCCCAAACCATCTCATACAGTGATGGGCATTAATCACCTAGATAAGTTTATTGATCTCTTTCTTTGTTCTGCCTGTGTAAAACTATACTTTGCTTAACATGCCCTTGTAACAGTTTACCCAGTAATGAGTTTCACTGACATGAAATATTTACTGCGATCTTCTAAGGGCAGGACATAGCAGCAGGTTAAAAAAAAAACATAGGGGGGAAAATCCTCCTTGACACTCAGTGAAATGATAATCTAGTTTATAAAAAGGATGTGTAAAAAAGATATATACAAAGAAACACATGGCAAATGTCCACTAAAACAGTGTGCTTCTCTCAGTTTGAGGCTTTGTGGTACCTTAGGCAACTTACTCAGCTTCTCTGAACTTCTGCAGTATGGAGATAACACCCACCTGAAAAGAAAGTTGCAAAGCTTAATTATTTATAAAGGTCTCAGCACATGGTAAAATTTCAATGAAAGGCGGCATTTCTTATTTATTGCTGTCATCAAGAGAAGATGTCCCACATAAAGGAATTTCATTTGCTTCACTTGAAAAAATGTGTAAATAAATCTATCATGTATGATCTTTATAAGATTGAATATTCTTTCTAGTGAAGTAGAAAATTTTAGTTAACTGCTTGATCAAGCCAATATAAGCCATTTCTAAAGGAATAATTGTAACATAAAAAATTACTCTATATCCCTAGTGAAATTTAAAACGCCCAGTATGGTAGTACATGCCCATAATTCCAGTACTCAGGAGGCTGAGGCAACAGACAAATGCAAATTTGAGGCCAGTTTGAGCTACACAAGGAGTTAAAGGCCAACCATCTCAAAATTAGTTAGAGGTGTTATAAGAATATGAATTTTTCTGGTACTGCATATATCATACCTGACATTATTTAAGGTTTTTTTTTATGTTTTCTTGTTTGTTTGTTTGTTTGTTTTGAGAAAGGGTCTTACTATAGTTTAGGCCAACCTTGAATTTGCTTATGTAGCTCAGGCTGGCTTTAAACTAACAGCAATCCTCCTGCCTCAGCCTCCTGAGGGCTGAGATTACAGGAGTATGACACCACCATCCAAAGGTATTCGATTTAATCACTGTATAGTGACCTATGTGTCTACTACCCACAACCTGATGACAAACAGAATCATCATCTCAAGAGGACCTTGATAATAATGTGATTTGATGTGCTTTTTAAAAAATCTATTATGGAAATCCTCAATATTATAGGTATTTTTAAAATTCATTTTGTATGGAGTTTTTTTTATTTGTTTGTTTTCTTTTTTCATCATTCTGGTCATTGATCCCCCCACCTACATCCAAGACTTTATTTTTTTATTTTGAGACAGTCTCACTGAATTGAGCAGACTGGGCTAAAAAGTGCAGTCCTCCTGCCTAGCCTCCTAGAGTGCTAAGATTACAGCTAAATCTTCAAAAGTGTCAAGGTGGGCTGGAGAGATAGCTCCGTGGCACAAGTGCCTGCCTGGCAAGTGCAAGGTCGTGAGTTTGAACCCCAGTTCCACCAAAAAAAAAAAAAAAGTGTCAAGGTTATCACAGCTTGAAGAACTGTAAGAGACAGGAGAAAGAAAACATGACAATGAAATGTGGTGTGGGAGTTTGGCTTTGATCTTTGTACTATGTACTAATGCCTCCATAATATGTTAACTTTAGAGGAAGCTAGGTAAAAGTAGATTATTTTTGCAAACTTTCTCATTTTTTTTCACCAGAAATTGAACTCAGGACCTCACTCTTGCCAGGCAGAGCTTTGCCACTGAGCTATATCCCAGCCCCTTGCAACTTTTCTGTAAATCTTACATCATTTCAAAATAAAAAGTCAAAAGTGATAATTTTCCTAAAATTTGTAATTCAAACTTATTATTACTTTATTCTCTTTTCTCCTCCTGTCCTCTTTCAGGAGAGGAGCCAAGAATAATTATCCAAGTACCAAACCTCACTTTCAGATACTATATGCTTGTGTATCACTACACAATGACCTGTAGTTCAGGTTGGCAGCAAACTTGGGACCTTGCTCCCTCAGCCTGCACAGTGCTGACATTACAGGTGTGTGCCTCCAGGGAAATAAACTCATTTATAAAAGTAGTAAAAACAAATATTTTAACATGGTAGTACCAAAGCTTCTTTTCTTTTAGAATAGTTCTCATTCATCATTAATCACAAAATAAAATAATTATTTATGATTTCAAAGCTCTATGTCTTGATACTAACGATACAACGAAACAACCCTTTGGGAGGATTTGTCTTGTAAAATAACTTTTCATTCTCATCGTGCCTTACGCTTTGCTCCCCAGTGTGTGGACCTCAGAAGGTGAGCGTCAGCGCCACCGGCAACTTGTTGGAAACACAGGTCTGCCCCAGACCCACGTATCCAGGATCTGTATTTCAGCAAGGTCCTCGGTGACTGAAACGCACAACACAGTTTGAAAAATGCCTAATATACTGGGATTTAAGACAATAGCAAGACACCGGATACCACCTTCATCTCCAAATCAGTGACAGTTAAGGGATTTGAGGTTTCATGAAACTCAGTTTCTTTTTTTTTTTCATTCATTTTAATGAGGAAAAAAATAAAATAACAATGAAACAGTTTCAAACAAATTAGTAGGATGGTTACAATAATTAATTGTTGTCTTCATAGTAGTTATTCAAAGGACAAGATGCTGACCTGATATCTTGTCTAAACAATATTAGAACAAACTTTTATTCTCAATGAACTAAGACAAAGTAGCTGTATATCTATCCTCTCTCGTGTGTGTGTGTGTGTGTGTATTTTTTTTTTTCTTTTTAAAGTTTCTAGTACTAGGAGAAAATTTCATACCATGTCTTATAAGTAGATTGTAAGTCAAAGATACAGTATGGGGCTGGCGAGATGGTTCAGTGGTCTAAAGCACCTGCTTAGGAAAGCTCAGGCAACTGCAGGGACTGCGGTTCAATCCCCGGCACCACATGCTGCGCCAGCCCCAACACCAGGGCAGGCTGGGCCAGCCACAAAATAAATAAATAAAGAAACAAACAAACACAACAAGCAAACAAATAAATAAATGAAATTTAAAAAAAAAGATACAGTATGAATCATAAGACAAAAATATAATTGAACAATATTCAGAAACTTAATTAAATATTAATTAAAATTAAGTTAAATGTTTCAAAACGATGTTCCAAAACTCAAATCAAATCATGAGTCCAGAATGTTGTGTATCATATGTATGAATCTATAGTCAATTCAGAGTACTTGCATAGTATTTGACTAGGTTAATATATACAAAGATATCAGCTAAGAAAAAGTCTCCATGGCAGTAAAGAATTACTAAGAATAAAACATAACATAAATACTGGAATGGCAAATGTCTAACCAGAGCTTCTAACAGTTTGGGGGTAGGGTATCACACAAAGCTCTAGTATGTCACTTACTGGTGGCCAGGTGTCACTTGTGGGACTGAGCTACTGCTGTTTCCTTGATATCCACCCTGTAGACCATGACAGAATCATGACCCATAGGGCGCAGGAGAAGTCCATTTGTAGAATATGCTGATGGACATATTCTGCTGCTGTACACAAAAGAATAGTTGAAAGACTGCTTTTATATACCTCTTTTTCTCCTGTGTTTAATTGTTTGCCCTATTTGGTGGGTTCTTTCCATTCTCCTTCATGGAGCTGTGGTCATGTTGATCCCTCTCTAGAATATCTTTTAGTAAACTGTGCAGGGTTGGCTCTGTCATCATGAAATTCTTGAGTTGTTCTTTGTCATGGAAGTATTTCACTTCTCCATTGAACTTGAAAGAGATAAACTTAGTTTCATGTAGAAGAGGAAAACACAACCCGAGAGGCTTAAGCAGGAGGATTACAGTACAAGTTAGAGACCAGCATGGGCAATTTAGCAAGACCATCTCAAAATAAAAAACTGAAAGAGGGCTGGGGATGTAGCACAGTGCAGAGCGCTCCCTGGGTTCAACCCCTGGTGCCATGGGGATGGGGAACCAAACAAAGAAAAAAGAAAAACAACACATAAAAGGTATTTTAGGACAGGGGTGTTGTAGCTCAGCAGTGCAACACCTGCCTGGCAAGCGAGAGGGCCTAAGTTTGATTCCTGGTACCAAACAAGAAGACAAACAAGCGACTTATTTTATTTTTCTTTTGTTTTCTGAAACAGGTTCTTTCTATGTAGTTCAGATTGAGCGTGAACTCACTATGTGGCCCTGGCTGGCCTCCAGATCCTAGAGATCCTCCTGCTTCAGCCTCCCACATGCTAGGATTACAGGCTTGTGCCACCTGGCACAGCTAAACGATATTTTAGACACAGTATTATTTTTTTAAAAGTTGATTGATTGATTGATTGATACAGGGTCTAACTATGTGGTTTGGATTCACAGTGATCCTCCTATCTCAGCCTCCCCAGAGCTGGGATTACAGGCATGTGCCATCACACCCAGTTTCAGACCACACTGCATGCAGTAATGGGGATCGAACTCTGGACCTTGTGCTTTCCTGGTGGCTGCTTAGGCTGCCAAGCTATCTCCCCAGCCTACATACAGTATTTATTTCTGTCTGTTAATGACTAGGCAGGAAAAAAATCTTTCTTTTATAGTAGTTTCTTATTTTATAATTTTCTTACAGAATGTTCCAATTTTGTCTTTAAACATAAATCAAAAATTTTATTAGATTTTTAAAAAAAGAATAATGACAAAATAAAGTGCCACTTTTCATATTCTCTTACTTTTCATATTCTTTATTACCCAGTCTAGGCAAGGAGTATACACATTCACGAATATGTTCACCCAAG
>PVKN010029511.1:0-12977 GCA_004027915.1 Capromys pilorides
TGGAATAGTTAATGTATTTATTTAATTTGTCATAAGTAAAACTCTGACAAGGACGTAAACAGTAAAGAAAATCATACAATGTTCTTTATGGATATAAATTTTTAAATCTTATATAAACTAGTTAAAATGAATGCCAAAATATGTAAATAGGATGAGACTGTACATCATGATCATTGTGTGATTTATGCTAGGACTGCAAGGCTATTTTACATTAAAAATAACACACTACATGACTAGAATAAAAAAAGAAAAATCATATCAGTTCAATATAGGCAAATTAAGTGTTTTTTTTTTTCTGTGCAGTTCTATTACCAGGTTTTGGGGTGCTGTAGTGTCTTTCTGGAGGTGGTTTCTAGGTTTTTTCTGTTCTGAGTAAAGAATTGGTCAAGATAGCACAAATGATAGCAGAGTTTTATTAAAGGTAGTAGTAAAGGCTCTGCGGAATAAATTTGGGGCAAGTGAAAGTGGGAAAAGAAGTACTGTATGCCCTACATCATGGGAGCAGAAGTGACAGAAACTCAATATGGACAAGTCCTTTTTAGATCACTCGCTCCTCAGGCTGATGTCAGGTTCAGGCCACCCTGTGGCACACCTGCTGGAGTTCCTTCAAGAAGTCCAGGTGCAAGGGCCGACCATATAGCTCAGCAAATCAAAGCACCTACAGGTGCCGTGCTGGTCCCACCCATGGAGCATACTGAGAGGGCGATTGAGACTGGGCATGGTGATGCGGGCCTATAATCCCAGTGCTTGGGAGGCTGAGCACAGGCAGATCACTAGCGTCCGATCTGATCTATGTAGGGAGACCCTGTAGACACTGTACTAAAATACAAAGAAAAAAAAAAAAAAAACAAGTCCCGGTGCAGGGCCTTGGGCATCAGTCTGTGCCACGTATCCTGGGATTTTTATGTAAGCACTGTGCGCTAACCGATTGTACCACTGGAACCCCAGTGTCCTGGGATTTTGTAATTAACAGATTATACCTACTACCCCAGCCAGTTTTGCCACCTAATCTCCTGTCTTGTTTCTCTTCACCTTAATACTTTTCTTTACAAATCCCAGCTGCCTCAGAATCCATGACATCTGATTTCTGTCTTTTTAACACAGTGAAGTGTCTTGGTCTTTTGTGGGGCCACAGGTTTCTGTTGCTTGTGCGTTCTCTGTGGAAAGTGCCACTAGATAGGTAATGGGGTCTGATTATTGACTCGTTGTTTCTCTTCTCTTGGCCGTTATGATCCTGAACTCAGTTTCCCACCATTTGAGAATAATAGATTCTTACATTTTGTCCAGATTTTAGTAGTTTATTGTGGGAAATCTAGATTCAAGCTCCTTTGTCATCTTTATGCTGTAGATATAAAATGATGTAAACATTTTGTACATAGACTGGGGCCAGTAAGATGGCTCAACGGCCTAATGTGTCTGCTTAGGCAACCAGAGACTGCGGTTAGGGCAGGCTGAGCTGGCCATAATAAAGAAAGGGGGAGAGAGAGAGAGAGAGAGAGAGAGAGAGAGAGAGAGAGAGAGAGAGAGAGAAAAGAAAGGAAAGATTTTGTATACAGACTTATACTGTTTATATACATTTACATCTCCCTGCTTATCAGTGTGCTTGAATGTGTTTTTATATCTTTATTGGTTGTGTGCAGTGAAATTCTTTTCCTGTGTATTTTATTTGCTTTTTTTTCTTATTAATGTCTAGTTGTTCTTTTATATATGCCAGATATCAGTCCCCTGTTATAAAACTAAATGCTTTACAGCTTTCCTGTGCACATTTAGTTTTTCAGCTCTGTTGGAGTGTGTGTGTGTGTGTGTGTGTGTTGTGTGTCTAAAGGGAGGATCTAATTTTTTATAAGTAGGCAGCATAAATTGTTTAGGACTTTTTCTACTTTTTAAAAAAATCTGTTAGGTAATAGCCTTCTGTATATGTACAGTGGTTTACTTCTGAATGCTTTATTTTCCTCTCAGTGGTCTTTTTTTGCCTGTTCTTACACAAGACCACCAAGTTTTAACTTTTTTCTAATCTTCTTAACAGTCATCTGTGTTGTTCTTGGCTATTTATCTTTACAAATGAATTTTTAGAATAGTTTTTTGATGCCAGCAGAACATCAGGTTGAGAATTAGATTCAAATTTCATTCCTTACATAAATTGACTGGGGATGATATAGAGTCTTCCCATTCATGAATATGGTACATCTTTGTTTATGTCTTTATTTCATGAAGGTTTGTATAATTTTCTTTATATAATCCTTGCTTTTGTTATGCTGCTTGGATTACTTGCCTTAAAACCCAGTCACTATATTATGAGAAAGGTTAGATCACCAAAAGGAGTATATAGAGGTTTTGGTGTGCAAATCCTTGCAACAAAAACTAGAACCTACAGCCAGATATATAAATAACTTAGACTTCATAGTACTGAAGCCCTTGGCTTTTTTTTTTTTTTTTTTTGTCTTTTTGAGACGGGCTTGCTATGCAGTTCAGGCTGGCCTTGAGCTCACTTTTTGTAGCCCAGGCTAGTCTCGAACTTGCATTGATCCTCCTGCCTCAGCCTCCCAAGTGCTGGGATTACAGGTGTGTGCCACCACACCTGGGCCCTGTCTGAATTCTTGACATCCCCCATGAGATTTTAAGCCTCTGAATTTTAAAGGTAACTTGTTGAACAGTAAAAAATGCATACACCAGGCATTCTGAAAATGATTTGACCTTTTCACTTATAGGAACACGTAATTAGAATATCTTAATATAATACATGGGAGAATAATTTCTAAAAAGTCAGTGTTTTCTTATAATCTTGCCTAATTTATATTTAAACATGATTAGAAAGCATATACAAGTCTATAAGGCAGAAGAATAGACTCCAGATACTCAGAATTCATTGTGAACAGTAAGGAAAAACTGTCTTCTCTCTTTTTGAGCATGTAGTTGAGAATGAGTTTTCATTTTCCGTGACATTTCTATAATCATTTAACTTAAACGATGTGGGGGGAACCAGACTTGTCTTAAAGACCTTTAATTTGGTGGTATTCTTCTTCATTAGGTTTTATAAGCTAACACCAGAAAATGCAAAAATTTCTTGGAAAGATATTTCTAAAGTTTCTAATTCACTTCAAAATATTCTAAAAAGTATGCTACTATTGTATGAGTCAGTGTGTACAGTTTGTGTCTGGATGTCCCCAAAGCCTCACACACTCATAGGTGGGGCTTTTCAGAGCTGGCTGCATCTAGGACATGTGATACTGGGATTAAAGGTGTATGGAACTCAGTTTATTGGTTGGCATTAGCATGATTCTGGGTGGCATCACTCAAAAGGCTGGTAACCCAGATGGGATAAAGGAAAAGGTAGGTGGCTGCTGGCTGCTTTGCTTTCTGCCTGCCATCCTCTTTCTCTTCTGTGATGCCACTATGCCGTGCCATCCTTCCTAAATTCCAGGAACCAATGGAATGAAATCATTACAAACTGTGAATTGAAATTTTTTTCCTTTAATTGGGGTCTAGCATTTTGCTTCAGCAATGAGAAAAGTAACTGAGAAAACCAGGCCTTTCTTATTCTTGAAGACACCTAGGTGGATGTTTTGAGACCCCTAGGTGGATGCCTGAAACTGTGGGTAGTACTAAATGCTATATATATTATGTTTTTTTGCTATGTATACCTATTACAAAGCTTAATTGATAAATTAGGTACAGTGCTTTCTAGTGCGACGTGTTGTTTTCAACAGGAACACATTTTCTGTTCATATCTTCCATCCACAAATTTAACACCTTTTCTATCTTAAATATTTATTTATCATATTAATATTATCCTTTGGTTATTGTGGGCTGATCAGGCCTGCAGTCTCCCAAATGAATGAACAAGAAGACTTAAGAATGAAACAGGGGCCATTGAGATGGTTCAGTGGTCTAAAGCGCCTGCTTAGGAAAGCTCAGGCAACTGCAGGGACTGCGGTTCAATCCCCACCACCAGGGCAGGCTGGGCCAGCCACAAAATAAATAAATAAAGAAACAAATACAACAAGCAAACAAATAAATAAATAAAATTAAATTTAAAAAAAAAAAAATGAAACAAATAAATGAGACAAATAAAATGATTTAAGAGTTCCAGGAGGATCCAAACCTCACAGAATTCATGATTCTTTGGGTTAAAACTAAGAACTTCCAGGCAGCCCTATTTGTTATGTCAATCAGACAAGCGAGGGTAATTTATTGAAGAAGATGCAGAAATCTGGGGAGGACCTGAGAGTCCCTTCAAGGGCTTCTCCAAGGAATATATTGTTAATGTGTTATCTCCAAGAAGGCCTTCACCAGTGAGATGCCTTCAGCTACAACTTATAATTATGTAAGTTGCATTAATTAGTCTTAGCTAATTATTTCTGGAGCCGGGGTCCTTAGCTGAGGCTTTATCTTGTCCTTTGAGGCCTCTGGCTGGACCCACCATTACGGGCCTCGGTGGGATCAGTGACTCATACAGGTTCATGTAGTAGGAGTCTGTTGCCCTGGGCCTTGGGCAAACATATGTAAACATGAAAAGCCAGTTGGTTAACATAAATCCTGCTCAGAGGTGCTTCATAAGGGTTTCTATCACTTATCAACACTGTGGCTATAACTTATACAGTTTGAGATACAACATCAAAACGAGGCCATATTTCTTTCTCTTCACAGTTTCATGGGTACATTTGCTTTGAGTGTAGATCTTAGCAATTTCAGAATATGATTTTTTTCTTGAGTTGAGGACTTCCTATTTTCTATTAAAGAACCACTGCATCTCTTTGGCATGTCTGGATTGTCAGCCTCAATACTTCTGTTTGGTGCCATTATGAAGTGTTATTGAAAACAAGCACTGAGATAGCCAAGATGGCCACTAAATGGTTACAAGTAGCACACACTATGTAGATCCCTGGACAAACGGTCAGTTCACAATTCAATATGAAATATCACAGGACAGTGAGCAGTTTAAAACTTAGAATTATTTATTTTTTGAATGTTCCACTTAATATTTTTGAACCATAGTGACTGTAGTAAAATCTCAGCAAAATCAGTGATAAAGGGAGATTACTGTATACTCAACTATGTAAGTTGCATTATTCTACTGTTCTGAGATCTTTGAGGACTTTGTCATTCTTCATCTTTCCATGAGAACCAGTTTGGAAGTCAGGTTCTTCATTTTTGTAATCAATCTACGAAAAAAGAAAAGAAAGGGCTGGCGAGATAGCTCAGTGGACTAAGTACCTGCTTAGACAAGCGCAGGGACAAGGGTTCCATCCCTAACACCACATGCTTTGTGGGCCCCGCCCCCGGGCATACTGAGTCACCCAGGTGTGCTGGCACACACCTGTAATCCCAGCACTGGGGAGGCTGAAAACAGGAGGATATGTAGGAGTCCAAGCTGCGTAGTGAGACCGTATACCAAATACATTAAAAAAGGAGAAGAAGAGTGTTGAGTACATGCAGAGTTTTATTTAATCCATGTATTTCAGCTCATGTCTTAATCCCTTTTTTTCATTAGGTATTGCTTAGTTTTGAGCTCTGATTAGGATCTTCGTAATTGTCCTTTTGCATATTCTAGGATTTGGCTGTTTGTCTTGGTTTTCTCAGTTATCTCTCCTTTGAGTTTTCCAGAAATTTGGTGAAATTGCTTGTTCTATTCTTTGTTACTGTGGGTTTATATCTTTTTCTTACCTACTGTCATTTTAGAGAGAAAGGGAAGGGAAAATTTTTAACTAATATGCACTGTGACTAAGTGGATAAGGATTTAGAATACAGCTTTTCAAAAAATATTTGCTATTTCAAAGATAGTATTCTTATTATTCTTGCATTTAGATGGTTCAAGTCCCAGCTTTATTTCAAATTTTTTTTGTGATCTTAGGCAAACTGTAGTATGGACTCTTGTAGTACTGTACTTTTATTTACAGTTGTAGGGATAGAACCCAAGGCCTCACACATGCTAGGCAGGTGTTCTACCGCTGTCCTTTGTCCCCAGTCCATGTAGTATGTTACATGTTGTAGAGCAGTGGCTTTTAAACTTTTTCTTGGCTACAAACTATAGTATGAAGCACATTTTTCTGCATAACTTTATACCTATATGCAGTTTAATGAAATAATACACATACATGGTTGGTTTCTTCTAAAATCTAGTTCTTACCCATTGAAATAGTTTTACTACATACTAGTCATTTGCAACTCGCACTTTAAAATGCAAAGATTTTTTTTTCATTTCTCTTTTCTCCTTCTCTCCTACCCTCTTAAATATAGCAGATGCTTTGTAATAACTTTCACTTTTTTGCTTTTAACTAATTCTGATTTAATTTCAGATTTTTCTATTTAATCTTGTAAGTACTTTCAAAAAATGTGTTTGAGGGGCCGGTGAGATGGTTCAGTGGTCTAAAGCGCCTGCTTAGGAAGGCTCAGGCAACTGCAGGGACTGCGGTTTAATCCCCGGCACCACATGCTGCGCCAGCGCCACCACCAGGGCAGGCTGAGCCAGCCACAAAATAAATAAATAAGGAAACAAACACAAATAAATAAATAAATAAAATTTTAAAAAAAAATTACATACGATTTAAAAAAAAATGTGTTTGATTCCAGATTATGTGGAAAATAGACACATTCATCATATATATGCTATATAATATCTTTGGCATTTTGCTTGATAGAATTATCTTTTTGTGTTTTCATCTTGTCTTAAGCTACCTTCCACCTGTTGAGGGTAGGAAATAACTCTAATTTTCAGAACTCACTTCAAAGGGTCGTGAGAGTTAACTAAATTAGTACATATAAAGCACTTAGAGGATATTGCCACTAGACAAGAGTAAGGGCCCAAGAGGGAGAGCAGTGTAAGGAAAGCCAGCAGGGCATTGCAGTGATCAAAATGTTGTATGCATGCATCAGAATAGGAAATCAAAACAGGCCAAGGTAGCTTTCTCATAGAGCAGTGGTAGTGATGGCGCAGTGTTTTATCATGCAGCACAGCAGACTGCCTGGTAGAGATTATATGCTTATTGGAAGGTTAGATAGGGAAAGATTTTTCTATTATGTAATACCAAAAGCTAACTAGAATTGGAAACTCCTATTTTAACCCAGAGCCAAAGAAGTTGAAATGTCAACTGCTTTCTATATATTTCTAATGTTTGGGAGTGTCCAACCTGTGAATTAGATTAATGCTGAAATACAGTTCTTAGAGAAAAAAACAATTTTAAATCTTTAGGCTAAGAAGTGAATTGCTGAATAAAGAAGCTATATAAAACATTAATTAATACCTGGAGAAAACCCAAGAGTTAGGTGCCCAGAAAAGAAAACATCCTTTTAACTAAAACGTGTACCATGATTAGGAAACTTAGAAAAAAGTAGGAGTACCTGTTTTCTGGTTTTTCAAACTAAGTATCCATATGAAGAAGACACCTATGGGTTGAAATCAGCTAGGTACCAGTATTATAAGATTTATAAATTGAAATTAAATGCATGTGACTTTTAACTTTAAGTGTAAAAACTCCAGAGAACTGAAGAAAAGGGCCATATGAAAGAAAACTGCATGGGCCGGCCAAATAGTTCAGTGGATTAAAATATTTGCTTAAGCAGACTCAGAGGGCAGGATTCGGTCCCCTGCCTCCCACCCCAGGGCATGCTGAGAGAGCTATTAAGATTGGATGTGGGGGCACAGGCCTGTAATCCTAGCTTTTTGGGAGGCTGAACACAAACAGATCACTATGAGTCCGATCTACATAATGAGATCCTATAGACCCTAAATATAAAAAAGACAGACAGCTGCTTTAGTAGAGGGTGAACAGATCAGTTTCAAATGATTGATCATACAGAGATAAACAAGGGTCACGAAGGCATGACTGGGTTATGTGTATGTGCATCAAATGATGCTTCGTTCTCACCTCCGATAGAATGAAATTGAGTTTTGAGGCAAAGATGGCTATTTATTACTTGGTGCTAAAACACTGCTGCAAATTTAATAGTCCTTTTACAAGTATTCCCACTTTAGAATAGCTTCATAGAAGGGTGAGTCTTAAGTGAAAAACTTATATCACAATGGTAGTCAAAAATGGCATATAGCCGGGGAGATAGCTCAGTGGAATAAGCGCTTGCCTGCAAGTGCAGGGTCCTGAGTTCAATCCCTGGTACTACCAAAAAAAAAAAAGTCATATACCTTAATCAGTGTTACAGAGACTGAGTACCAGTCTTAGGAGAGTAGACCTCAGCCTTCATGTACCAGAGGGCTGTTGTGGGTTTTTAAAGAGATAATGTTGTACAAGTGTTTTTTTACTAAGTGGAGCTTTTGCACAAGTTTTTACTGGCACAATCACAGATGGGCTGCGGCAAATTCAAAATGTATTTAAATCCTGTATTTTTACTTCAGAAGTCGTAGTTCTTTCAAGGAATTATGTAGTTCTTTATAATATACCAAGAGCTTTTCTTTAAAAAAAAAAAAAAAAGGCATGTTTTAAACTGCTGTATAGTAAAATTGACCAATGAGACAGTTGTCTTGCATTTGTACTCTGACTTTGTATGAGTTAGTGTAGAAACGCTGATCTGCTGCATTTTATACCTTGTCTAAATCAGCTTGAGGCAACAACCTGGTGTAACTGCACAGTTATCTTACTAGTTTCCTATCTGAGAAATTAAAAACTATAGGTAATCACCTTTATGAAGACTTTTATCTGAATCTATATAGAGCAAGTAGATACTCGTTTTAGAGAAAGAAGTTTTGCATAGTGTAAACTTGAAAATCTGTGGTTAAAAAAATTTAATCTAAAAAAAATTTAATCTCAGTAGTGTAGTAAGAAATTGAGGTAATTAGAGCCGGCTAAATAGCTCAGAGGATTAAAGTGCCTGCAAGCAGGCTCAAGGGCCAGGGGTGTTTCTCTGAGCGTGGTGGTGTATGCCTGTAATTCCAGCTCTTGGGAGGCTGTAAACAGGTGGATCACTCGAATCCTATCTAGTAGTAAGACCCTGAACACCCTGTAGACCCTTCCCTAAAATACAAAAGAAAGGAAAAAAATCAGAAATTCAGGTAATTAAGCTGATTCAAGGCCCTTATTTATAAATTTGAAGGTTCAGATTAAAATTGTTACTGTTTGAGTGTTGGAAAAAAAATGTCATGCATTTGTTTGGATCAGATTTAAAATAATGTGCACATATTTCTGTGATAAGCAGCAGGTAGAACAATAAACATTTCTTGAGTGCCTGTTACATACCAGGCACTGTGCTAGACACTACAAAGAGAGGAGAGAGAGAAATAATCTTGGTTCCTGCCATGAGGGGCCTCAGAGCCTAGGTATGCAAAGAGTATAAGTGCTGCGAAGGACACATACGCGACGTTGCACAATACAGAGGGACGCACCTCAAATACTTGTCTGTAAAAGTAGATTAACCAGCCAGTTTAGCTTCAGTACTCATAAGGAAAGCTTCTGGGAAAGAACTTGATGCTGGAGTTTAATAAGCGCTCAGAGCTCCAGGATGAGGATGTGGGAAGGACATTTCAGGCAAGGGAAACAGTGTACAGGCTTCAGGAAATCAGTTTACCCAAGGGGAGGCTGCTAGAAAGGACAAAGAAAGGACTCTGAAGAGTAGTGGTTATGCTTGAGATGCAGTCAGAAGACTTTGAACTTCCTTCTCTTAGTTTTTAGGACATTAAAAAGTACTGAGTATGATCACATTGATTCTCATTTTAGTAAGATTTTATCATTTTCAGCAGCTTGGAAGATAAATCAGGATTGATAGTGGTTGAGATCAGGCAAGAGAACAGTTGGGATGTCTTTATGATAGCCTAGATGAGGGGCGATGAGTGTGTGGAATTGTAGTGGAAACGATAGGAAAAGGGTAG
This sequence comes from Capromys pilorides, assembly GCA_004027915.1. Lineage (NCBI taxonomy): Eukaryota > Metazoa > Chordata > Mammalia > Rodentia > Capromyidae > Capromys > Capromys pilorides. Next base: position 9,815 of record PVKN010029511.1, read on the forward strand.
ATTCCACATATGTGAATAGAACCAATAATATTTTACAATTGATTTGTTAGATGAGAAGAATCCAGTAAAAATCCTTAAATAATAGGACTAGAGGGGTAAATTTACCAATAGGTTTCTGAGAGGTTTTATTTTATGTTTATGAGTAACTTGTATAAAATTTATATGTAAAGGTAACTTCTAAGTTCTCTCTTTTTGTTTATAGATGCCACTTCAAATGAACAACAAGAGCTTTTCTGCCAGAAGTTGCAGCAGTGTTGTGTACTATTTGATTTCATGGACTCTGTTTCAGACTTGAAGAGCAAAGAAATTAAAAGAGCAACACTGAATGAACTGGTTGAGTATGTTTCAACTAATCGTGGTGTAATTGTTGAATCATCGTATTCTGATATAGTAAAAATGGTAAGCCTCTAGTCTTACGTTCCTCAGATTTATATAAATTCTAAGTAAGATCTGAGGTATAATTATGAGCTGAGACTTTTTTTTTTTTTTTTTTGATAAGTACAATAATAAATACATTCCAGGGGTAGGAAAGATAACTCCACTGTCTAAGCGCCAACCTGGCAAGCACAAGGACCCTGGTTCAATCCCTAGAACTGCATGCTGTGCTGGCCCTGGAACCAGTTGTGGCACACACCTGTAATCCCACCACTCCTATAATTTAAAAATATTAAAAAATTTTTAAATACACTCCAAAGAATGGTTTAACATTCCATTTGAAAGATTTTCCATCCATTTCATTGATAGTGTACTGTCCTTGCTTATAGGAATTTGAGAATGCAGTAGCCAGAGTGTCTAGGGGTTGTCGTTTAGTGCAGTTCTTGATCCCGAGGAAAAGATGCAGGCTCAGAATTGTACAGGTTGATAATGTCGTGGGGCAGGGGTTGGTTTTCACTGAGAAAACTTGTGAAGAGGGAGGAGAAGACCAGTGGAAACTGGCAGCTCTATAGTTAAGCAATGGGTGAGTGAGTTGGGTTTTTAAAAATTTTAAATAATTTTAAAAATACGTTAATTATCATATTTGTAAATTATAACACTTAAATTGAAAATTAGGACTTTGAAAAGGTAAGTAATACTCCCTAGTCCAGAAGTTCACAATCTAAAATGCAAAATTTTTTGAGTCCTGCCAGAACTCCATAAGCAGAAAATGTCTTACCTACCCTCATGTAACAGGTTGAAGTCAAAATAGGTACAGTAAAATTATTATATAAAATTACCTTCAAATAATATAAAGAATATATGTATGAAACTTAAATCAGTTTTGTGTTTAAACTTCAATCCTATTCCTAACATATCCCATTAAGTGTATATAACTATTCCGAAGTCCAAAATATTTGTTCCATGCAGTTTGAATGAGGGAAACTCAACCTGTACAAATAAATACCTAATGTTAATAATAGGTTACTGCAAATGCTTGAAGTAAGATTACTTAAGATGCTTCTTATTAGTAACTCATCCTGCGGGCTTGCCAGGTAGCTCAGTTGATTAAAGCACCTGATTTAGCAAAAGCACTCAGATGCCAGGGACCACAGTTCTATCCCCACCTCCACATGGAGCATGAGACCTGCCCTTAAGGCAGCTTGAGCCAGCACCGCCCCCTCCCCCAAAAAAAAAACATTAGTAACTGTTATAGTTTGTGTCTAGGTGTCCCCCCAAAGCCTCATGCAATCATGGGGCAGCTTCTGGAATTTGTAATTGATTGCTGTAAAATGGGTGCTGCACCTCCCCTGGAGCAGTTGATTTGCATTTCAGTGTAAGGAAGGAAGAGAAGTTAGCTGCTTGAGCTGCTGCTACCTTTCCCTTTGCTCTCTTGCTCTTGCCCTCTGCCATGTGCTGCTCTACCTTGGAGCCAGCTGAATATGGACTGAAACCTCCAGTAACTGTGAGCTAAATCTTTCCTTCCCTAATTTTGAGTGTCGGGTATTTGTCCCAGCAATGAGAGAAGAATAACTAAGACAGTAACTCATCCTAATTCTTCATCAAACAGATTTAATATTTGTGATCTTTTGTGTTTTGTTGCATGCAGAAATTCAGCTGAAGTAATTTGAGTTGCTGAATATGTAACTTAAGCTTATCCCAGAAAATAGAAATAGCAAGTGTAACTTACAGATGCTTTTATTTCTTTCACAATATATGTTCTGCAGGAAAAGCAACATATGTAATAGGAAAGATAATTTGGATGCTAACAACTAGTTAAATCTTACTGAAGATGCATCCAAAGGAGTTAGGAAATTTTGGATATTTTTTTTAAAGAAAAGTCTTAAGAGCTTTTAAAGACAAGCTGTAGACAGAACATTAATCAAAATAAATTTAGTTTCCCATGCTCCACAAATTATAAAAAGGTGGAGAGTTTCAAAATGAATATTAAGGGGCCAGGAGATGGCTCAGTGGTCTAAAGCACCTGCTTAGGCAAGCTTAGGCAAACACAGAGACCACAGTTCAATCCCCGGCACCACATGCTGCACCAGCCCCACCCCCAGGGCAGGCTGAGCCAGCCATAATATTAAAAAATAAATAATTGAATGAATATTTGATGGATTTCCTAATTTAAAGAAAAAGTTTAGAGGTACAAAGCAGTTTTCCTACTGTTACTGATTTCAAATAGTTTCTATTTAGGAATTTTGAAGGTATATACGAGGATACTTTTATTTTAAATCTTTATAAAATTGTCAGGTATTGAAAGCACTCAAATATTTCATAACTATATACTCTGTATAGATTAATAAATTCTGAGATTTAGTTTATTTACTCAAGTGCATTTGTATGTTTTTGTTTTTTAAACTTTTGGATACTTTACATCTAGTTAAGACTTTAGCCCATTTACCCACTTAAACTTTCAAAACACCTTCTGAATATCTGTTATAAAATACATTTCTATTTTCAACTTACATGGCTTCTACTGAAATTGGTGTACATTGAACTTTTGGCTTTACTGTTACGTATTGGCTTTGAGTTATAACTGATTAAATTCTAGTCTGTTTCCTGAGTCTCAGGGTTGTAGTAACACTATTAGCAGTCATTTGTCTACAACTGATGCTGATTCCTAAGAATAGTTGGAATTTTGTTTACATAAATATTGTTTGTCTTATCCCGTACAGACTTTATTTCAAGTGATCAACTCTTTAGTTCACCTTAAATGTTTACCTTAAATGATTTGGTCAGTCAG
>PVKN010029512.1:0-12980 GCA_004027915.1 Capromys pilorides
GGGTACTGAAGGACTGCTGAAACAGAGAAACAAAGGCACTTTCTGTGGTAATAGAATTTGGGGGACCAACAATGTTCAAGCAAGGGTGACTTTGGCTGGGGCCTGCCTAAGCTGAGACTGGGATATTTTATATCTTCCTTTTGGTAACTGTATCTACTGTGTATCTAATTTTCTAAAATCATGAGGCTGAATCTTTAGAATCTGTGTATTGATTCTAGATTAATTATGCCATTTTTTTTTTAGGGAAGGGTCTACAAAGTGTTCAGGGTCTCATTACTAGATTGGACTCAGTGATTTGCCTGTTTACAGCCATCCAAGAGCTGGGATTACTCGCGCATGCCACAACACCCAGCCTCTATTGCCGACTCAGCATACGGGGGTGTGGGGGACGACAACAGGGGCCCTGGTGATCGAACCCCTGGCCCCAGGCCTGTTTGCAGGCGCTTTAATCCACTCAGCTATTTGGCCGGTTCTATGCCACAATTTTTAAAAAGGAAGAAGGGGAGAGTGGAAATTAGGGTATAATTACAAGTTCTGTGGCAGATTTGACAGGCTTAGCTGACAAGGTTTAGCATGGAGTTTTGATAAATGTCTTCGGAAACACAAATGCAAGAGCCTGTGCCCTATGACAGGCCAGTGGGGAACACCACTTTGCTTCGTATTGTTGAGGTTTTCTTCTGCAGGCAGCAGAATAGATCTGGTTGGTTGGCTTCAGCAGAGCCAATTGATTGGCGGACTAACAGGAAGCATTCGAAATAGGCTCTGAAAGGCAGAAGTTAAGGGGCTCAAGCCGGAGTCTGATCACACCATCAGGTCCTTGGTGGGAACAGGGCGACATCATCCCCATCCCTGCCCCAGCTTGTAGGGGTTCAGCTCAGGTGTTGGTACACCCACCAAAGTGCAAAACCTGTGGAAGCACCTGATAGGGGAGCCTGGGTCAGGCCTTCCTGTAATAACTCCCCAGGAGAATTTCTTGACTGCGAGGCGGGGTCCCAAGAGGACCAATCTCACAGCTCCATCTGTGTTGTTCAGAAAGTTGTTTGTCGCGCTAAACTCTGTCCCAGCTTTCCAAGATGCAGGACAGGCCCAGCGTTGAGGTCCCACTCTGCACCACCAAGTAAACTGGACCTTAGGTGTGAAAGGGAAACCAGGTGCACTGGTGAGCCTCAGAGAGCCCACATCATAGCAGAGAGGTACAGAAGCAGAGAGGATGGCAGGCCTCGGGGACCCACCCAGAATGCAGAAAATCTAGGAGCAAGGGGCCAAAAGGGACAGGATATTGTTTGACTTCAGAGGAGAGGGGAGCGTGTGTGTGTGTGTGTGTGTGTGTGTGTGTGTGTGTGTGTGTGTATGTGGTGTCAGCGACATCTGAAACAGGAACAGGTTTTTTTTTTTTTCCTATTTGGGGTGGCTGGCTGGGAAGATAGACGCTTTGGCATTGCTAAATTTGAGATGACGACGTCTTCCAATGCAACATTGAAATTACACTTTGGGACATCTAGGCAGGTCAAGTTGGGGCACCTTTTGCGCAGGGCCGGACTGAGCTGGGACCAGGTGGGGAGAAGGAAGGATCGATCCAGGGCCCATCAGGAACGGCCTTTCAGGAGCTTCACCCCGGGTATGCTGCGCCCACTTCCCGCGTCGCCGCCCCACCCCCACCCTTGTGTGCCCCTCCCCGCGTGCGAGCGCGCGCTGGCCGCAGTCACCCGGAAGACGCGGCGAGCCGGACGCGGGCGGGAGGCCGGCAGGGGGCGGGCACGGGGCCGCCGGATGCCGGGGTCCTGGGCGCTGGGCGCGGCGGCGGTCGCCGCGGTGGGCGCGCTGCTCCTCCTGCGGCTGGAGGACGCGGGGCCCGGCGCTGGCCTCAGGTAACCCTGAGGGACCCGAGAGGGCCCCGAGCTGGGATGTCGCGGGGGAAAGCCCCGCGGTGTGCGGCCGGGTCCGGCCCAGCCCGGCAGGCAGCCAGGTGAGCGCCTGGCCCCGCACCTGGGCCAGGTGAGCGCCGCGCCCGGAGGGTGACTCAGCACTTCCACGGGGTGGCGTCTCCGAGGCGACAGTGTCTCCTCCCGGAAATGATAAACATTGTCCCTGTTCCGGAGGTAGGGACGGCGCTGACTCTTAGCATCCAGCCCGCACCTGTCGCTGTTCTTTCCCCAGCATGACCGAGACCCAGGAGCTGCAGAAGCTTCGGGAAGACTTCAGGATGCAAAACAAATCTGTCTTTATTCTCGGTGCCAGCGGGGAAACCGGCAAAGTGCTCTTACAAGAACTCCTGAGACAGAACCTGTTTTCCAAAGTCACGCTCATTGGCCGAAGGAAGCTCGCCTTCGAGGAGGAGGCTTATAAAAACGTGGTGGGTGTTTTAGCTGGGACTCAAATCACGGCTTTGGTTTTGATTTTGGAAGGCGATCTTACGTCATATGCAGAAGTTGAACACTGCGGGGCCAGTGGGGAAAGCAGGGCGGTGACTGATCTGCAAAGGCATTCCCAGTAGAGCCTGGCTTGGGCCTTGCATCCACCACCCAGGGCTGGTTAAAGTAGGACCTAGGTCGTGATGGCGAGGCGGAGCAAAGAGCTCTGTTTTTAGTTCCTAGCAGCGGGCTACAGCGATTGTCCAGCAGCCATTGGAGTTTACTCTGTGGCTTATCTTGTCCCCTGTACACTGCACGGAATTCTGGCAGGGAACCTGAATGTGAGTTTGTGACTTGTGTCCCTGAAAGGAACCTTACTGTCTGCCTAAGTTCCACGTACCTGGCCAGCAACTGATACCCCAGACTTGGCTGTGGTGACACCTCCTAAATATCCTGCCGTCCCAGCTTCGTGGAGATTCTGATCCCTAAATGAATTATCCATGAGTTGCGGCACATTGAATGATAAGAGTGTGTCTCTGAGGCATCGCACCTACAGAATTTGGGTGGGAAGCGGGTTTCCTAGGCAGAATATTCTGAATAATAAGCAAGCTTGCAAGTAAGTGTTCTTGACCCCCCCCCACCCCCCATAGGTCTGTGTTCACATCAGTGAGCTCATGTCTTTGGCCTGTAGAACTTGGACTGCTTAAAACTCATCTTTGCTTAGGCCCAAGCAAGTTTTAGGTGGTCTTCACAGCCTGTTTTCTGGGCCTTGTGAGATGCCCTGGTCGTTAGACACTGACACTGAGCTCTGTGCTTGGAGAGAGTGCTCTAGGTGTCACGTCTTTTGAGCAAGCACTGTAGGAAAACCTACCTTTTCCCAGCATTTTATACTGTGCAGGACAGTGCTTTTGGATTAGACTGGGAAGTAACCCTGTGGTAGAGCCCCTGCCCGGCATGCCTGGGCTCTGTGCTCCATCCCCAGCGTTCCAACAACAGCGACAAAAAGGGGTCGTAGCAAAAGGAAACCGAGATTTTATTTGAACTCCTGGGTGATGGAATTTCTCACACTTTAAGTTCCCAGACGGACTTAAAAGGCTCGAAGCAGACTGTCCAATTTATTCCAGTGTGCGTTATTAGTATTACTGTGAATCCTGCTAAGGGTGCAGATTCTGATTCAGAAGTCTTGGCATGGGGCCCAGGAATACACTTTTTCTCACGCTCTTCTGGGCTGATGCTGATGTAGATAATTTGTTAAGTGGATTGAAGGAATTATCACCCACATTTAACAGCTGAAAAAAAAAACTGAGGCATACATGATCAATAAGTTGGTTACAACAACTTGCCTAGTAAGTGGCAGAAGCAAGATTTGAACTTTGGTCTTCTTTGAGATTCCAAACACCCATCTCCTATCCCTACATTGTCCCTCAGAGGTCTCCTTCCTGTTAAGCTACAGATACTTTTTTTCTGCATAAATAAATTGTAACAACCTGATTTTATAAATATGTATCGCCCCTCATCTACTTAGACATAGACATCGTGGATGTATTGTTGATATCCAATTCAGACTGTGTTTGGGTGGGAGAAAATGAATCTGTGACATTGGTCATTGATTAGATCTGTCAGTAATAAGCTATCGTTTGTTCTTCAGAAGGACGTTCTATGTGTTTCTTAAATAATGCGAAGCTATTGTTTGTGCCATATTTAGAATCAAGAAGTGGTGGATTTTGAGAAGCTGGACGACTATGCTTCTGCGTTTCAAGGTCACGATGTTGGATTTTGCTGCCTGGGCACCACCAGAGCAAAGGCTGGAGCGGTAAGGAAGAACTGCAGTGTCCCCTCTTTGTAGAGGCCTGTGGTGTGAGGGATTCCGTGCCCGCTTAGTGTCTAGCTATGGTGGTCCTAAAATGTAAGGAAGATTTTATAGATTAAGATTGCGTCTGCTGCTTCACTTTGTTATACTCTGAGTAGTACTGATAAATGTTTCTTGGGGTTCATCTTCAATTCAGGGTTGAGTGCTGGCCCCATGGTAAATACCTATGTGATATTGCTGTGGCTCTTTTTCCCCTGACTAAGACAATGATGTCTGCATGGATGTGAGCTCATGCTCTGGGCAGTGTTCTTCCTTCACCATGCATCGTCAGTGCCATACCTGTGTTTTAAACTTGACGCATCCTCTCTCACTTGAGGGATTGGCTTTAAACTCTTTATACACCATGCTCTAAACTTCTGCAGAGTAGGGAACACGATTCAGCTGGCCCCCAGGGGTGACTCAGCCCTCAGCCGTGATTCAAGGGCAGGGATGATTCAGCCTCACTGACGCAAAGCTGTTTAAACACACGCTTTATTTCTTTTTTAATGGTGTTTTCAATGAATTACTACTTCCCAGAAGATGAAGTTTACTATATAGTTAAAAATCATGGTTGAAAGTGTAGATCTGGGCAGGTATTAATTGCTCCTATTTAATTTATAGGTTGATAGCAGTTATTGCTCTGGCAGAACTTAACTTACTAGAGCTGAATTGGGGCTCTTAAGTATGCAGGACCATAACTGCCACAGGGACTTACTGCAGGTTTGTAAGCTAGTCCTGCTGTATCTGAATCATTAGGGCTCTTATGATTAGAAGTGTTGGTTTTTATTAACCGAGTAATTAGACGAGTTTTTTCCTCAGGGCACCTTGGCAATACCGAGGACAATGCTACTTAGCTCTTGGTTGAAATATTTCTTTTATTTTAGGTGCAATTTTGCATATCCATCCTGGGGTAGGATTTGGAGCTCTGTGCTGAGGTCTGTGGATTACAGAGATGTTTGTTTCTCCTAGGAATTAGCCCATTATTCTTTCTAGAAAGAGTAACATTCCTGCTTTGCAGTCCTGGGGACGGTCACAATCACTGTGCCGCCCCCAAAACACTGGGAAACTTTTGTTCTTGTTACACTGCAGGCTTCACCGTCTCAAGCGCTCCCCATTTCGGTGGTGACTCAGCAGAATGTAAGGCTGCGTTGGGCATAGAGTATTTGATTGCCGTGACGTAAGGCCGATGTCGTAGTGTGCTCAGGCAAGCTCTGAGTCACTGTACTGCATTCACTTTGTGTAGAGCAGTTTTTATCTGAGGAATTTACTCTGGTACATTTTTTAACACAGGTTTGGTTTCCTACTTCTTAGACCACTCTGTATCTTCTGTTCACATTTAAATTCTGTTTGAAATGTTAACAGTGGTAAGTGGGAGAAGGTTAGTAAGCCAGACAGCCTCAGAAATGAGTTAGGACTTTAACAATTTAAAAGGGTGCTGGCAGAAAAACACAAATTAAGATAGCACTCCATCTAGAAAAGATCTTCTGTCTGTGTCTGTCTGTCTGTCTGTCTGACTCCTCTCTCTCTCTCTCTCTGTCTCTGTCTCTGTCTCTCTCTCTCTCTCTCTCTCTCTCTCTCTCTGTCTCTGTCTCTCTCTGTAGTATGGAGATTGAACCCTAGGCCTCATGCATGCTGGGCAAGTGCTCCTAACACTCAAAGATACCCTCAGCCCCTTTCTTTAAAATAAATAAATAATAAATAAACAAATTAATTAATTAATTAGATTGGGTACCACATAAAATCTGGAGGTTGTGCTAACAACTCATGAATGGTCAGGTGAGGATACCTGTTTGCTGCAGCACGTGCATTCCAAGCCCGTCTCCACGGCAGTTCTCAGTCAGTGATGCTCCCTGTAGAAGAACCTATCATAGACCATCTGAGGGCCGCTGAGAAGCTGGTGGTGAGCCTTTCATGGGTCATTCAGTCACTGTTTTATAGCCAGGACACCCTGTTTGGCCTTGGCAATCTGCAGTAGAGGAACTTGAAGAGATTCATTTTAGTCTCAGCCTCTTTCCCCTAATCTTTAGAATACCAGTTGCTAGGACTCCACATAGCACTGGGTGGCTTAAACAGTCATTCTGCAGGTAGAGTCCAGGAGAAAGGTGTCATGGGTGTTGGATCCTTCTGAGAGCTGTGCTGGAGGTGTGCTTTAGGGCACTGTCCTCGGCTTTTGGGTGGCCACCACCTTTCTATGTCTTGTCACATGGGGCTGTGCACTTAGCCGTGTTACATTGTCTCTTTTAGTAATGACACCAGTGACAATGGAGCAGGGGCCACTGTGCTCCTCACAACTTTTTCATAACTGATTGCATCTGCAGTAACCCCATTTCCAAATAAGGTTACATTCTTAGGTACTAAGGGTGATGACTTCAACGTATGCGTTTTAGGAGAATACAGTTCATAAAAGTTGATGTATTCAACAATGGTCAGAAGTGATGCCAGGGGAGAGCCTGTTAGCTTTTCTGAGCTGCTTAGAATACCATTTCCCTTGGGCTGGAGAGATAGCTCAGTGGAGTAAGGCGCCTGCTTAGGCAAACTTAGGCAAATTCCATCCCCTGGCACCATATGCTGTGCCAACCCCGCCTCCAGGGCGGGCTGAGCTGGCCACAGAGTCTGGGCATAGTGGCATAAGCCTGTAATCCCAGCATTGGTGAGACTGAAAACAGGAGCATCACTAGGAGTCCAAGCTGCATGGTGAGACCCTGTAGCAACCAAATACATTTTTAAATAAAAGGGTGGGGGGGAAAAACATTTCCTTTAGTCATAGCTGATTGGATGCTAACCTTTCTTTCATATGCACAGGCCATCGTTGTCTAGTCCACGCAATGAATCTTTGGCCTCCTTCCAATCCAGATTTCCAGTATCAGAATCTCTGAGGTCTGGAGCTTGAAATCAGTGTTCTTGGCAGGCTCCTTGGAGGGCTAACCCAGCCAGCCCTGCTCTTCCTGTTGGGCTTCTCTGGACTCTGTATGTCCTAGGTGATCTTCATCTTGCCTTAGTGAGTAACTCCCTAGAGAAGGGTGAAGTAATCCTTTGAAAGCCAGATTGACAGCCTGATACAGTGGCACATACCTGTAATCCCAGCACCCAGGAGATTGAGGCGGAAGGTCCATGCAAGTTGGAGGCCAGCCTGGACTACTTACTGAATTCAAGGCTGGCCTAGACTACATAGTGCGAGCCTATCTTAAAAAAACAAAAAACGGGGCTGGGGAGTTAGCTCCGTGGCACAAGTGCCTGCCTGGCAAGTGCAAGGTCGTGAGTTTGAACCCCAGTCCCGCAAAAAAAAAAAAAAAAAAAAAAAAAACCAAATTAGACCAGCATTAAGTGTGAGTGAAAAGCAAAATCTAAAGATAACAGTGTGAATAATACATTTCCCTTTAAAAAATGTTTTCATTAATACATATTTGCAATATACAATGTTTACAGTCATATTAAAGAATAGTACATGTGCTTAATATATCTTTGTTGTATGAGAAGGGTTTGGTTAGTAACTGGGTGGTTTGGTGTGAGTCGACCTGTATTTTAGTCTCCTTACCCTCCAGGGATGGGCTCCAGTAGCCCAGCTTCTTAGATTCTGTTGCACGGATGATATGTGATGTGACTAATGCATCTATTGCAGCATTTGTTAGGCACCACAAGAATCGTATGGTTTCTGATTCTAACAATATATTCTTTTAAAAAAGGAATTGGCAAGCCACTACCTAGAGGCCAAATGCATCCTGTCCCGTTTAACGTATGGCCTACAAACTTTTCCTTTGTATTTATTTATTTATTTGGTATAGGGTCTCGCTTTGTGGCTTGGATTTAGTGATCCTCCTGTTGCAGCCTCCCCAGTGTTGGGATTACAGGCATACACCACCGTGCCCAGTTCTGGGGCCAGCATAGCATGCAGTACTGGGATTAAACTCAGGATCTTGCGCTTGCCAGGCAGGCACTTAGACTGCCGAGCTATCTCCTCATCCCACTATTTTAAAATGATTTAAAAGAGTCAAGGGCTGGCCAAATAGCTCAGTGGATTAAAGTGCCTGTAAGCAGGCATGAGGGTCCAGGGTTCAATCCCAGCGCCTGCTATGCCAGCCCCACCCCTGGAGTATGCTGAGATGGCAACTGAGACTGCACATGGTACTGTGCACCTGTATTCCCAGCTCTTGGGAGGCCGTAAACAGGCAGATCAGAGTCCGATCTAGTAGTGAGACCCTAAACACCCTGTAGGCCCTTCCCTAAAGTATAAATAAATAAATAAAGTAAAAAAAAGCAATATTATGCCAACAAGAAGTACAAGAAATTCAAATTTATATTCTGAGTCTGGTGGTGTATGCTGATATTGCCAGCTACTTGGGAGGCTAAGATAGGAAGATTACTTGAGCCCATCAATCTCTGTAGCATAGCAAGACCTTGCCTAAAAGGAAAGAATGGAAGGGCAAAAGAAAGGAAGAAATTCAAAGTCTGATGTCCATAAATATAGGTTTACTAGAATAAACCAGGCTTATCACTGTAATTATTATCTGAGGCTGCTTTTGTGCTGTAATTGCGGAGCTATGGACCTGTAGCGGAGGCCTGCAAAGCTGGCCACAGTTATTATCCAGTCCTTTATGGGAAATGTTGCCCATTCCTGTTTAATCTCTGTTCTTTTATGGTGACATGAAGTCCAGAGCTTGTGAGTGGTGAGGCCCTCAGTGGTTCGGGGATCCAGGTCACGAGCCCTCTGTGGCAGCCAGTGGGACGTTGGGCATGCTGCTGAGCTCCAGTAGACCCGGTCCTTGCAGGCATGGCTTGTGCCTGCCAAGCCCCTTGGTACATGTGGATGTATTTCTTTAACTATGAGACAGATAGCAAAAGGCGCCCCAAATGGAAAAATTGGGGGAACTTAGTGATTGTCCTAGTAGGTTTGATTTTATTTTTATTTTTCTCCTCTTTTATTTTAAAGAGAATAAAAAATAATTTTAAAAACCATTAGAAATGATATGGAATTTAAAAAAAAAAGATGATGGGAATTCACCAGTGGTTGTTATATTGCATATGGCTGTCTTCAAAGTAGTTGTTCAGATCACTAGATATAAGCAAGAAAATTGGTCAAAAAAATGTAAGCATTAAGTGTTCCTTTTAACAAACTAATAGAAATTAGTAGTATGATTACCTTAGATACCTTGTGTGTGTGTGTATGTATCTATTTTTTTTTTTTTTGTTTCTCCTTTCTTTCTTCTTTTCTTCATCTCAGTTGTTCCTTCCCTTTGAACAGATTTTTTCCTTTTCACAGTATCTATTGTACCATTTGGATTTTATTTACTCTTTCAGGTTCTTATGCTAGGGAGACAATACAGTGTTTACACATGTGGGTCTGACTTATTTCACTTATAAGTATGGTCTCTAGTTGCATCCGTTTACCTATAAAAGCCTTGAGTTCATCTTGCTTTATAGGTAGGTAATAATACTCCACTGTATAAAAATACCACATCTTTTTATCCATTCTTCCATGGGCATTTGGTTCATTTCCAGGCTTTTTCTCTAAGATTATTCTCTCACCTCTGTACATCAAATACAGAGGGGGCCCCCAGGACATAAACAGATGTGACCTCTGTTTATACCCTTGTCTGTCTGTCAGTGTCTGTGTTCTGGTCTAATTTAAGGTCGGACTGAAAGTGGAGTCAAGGAGAAAAGACCCAAAGTAGGAGCAGAGCTAAGGGAGACAGACCACTGACAGAATGATAGCGGGGATGCTGTGACCTTCGGGGCCTCAGTGTGCTCCCTGGACCCTGCTAGCCATGAAATACCTTGTCGGAATCTGTCTGTCTGTCTGTCTGTCTGTTTTTTTTCTTTTCTTTTCTTTTCTTTTCTTTTCTTTTCTTTTCTTTTCTTTTCCTTCCTTCCTTTTTGTACAGGGTTTTGCAACACAGCTTAGAGTTGTGGTGATCTCCTGCTTCAGCCTTGCCAGCACTGGAATTACAGGCGCGCAGTGCCATGCCCAGTTTTGGTGGCCGTCATGTGATACCAGGGATCAAATGTGGGCCCTTGCGCTTGCCAGGCAGGCGCATGGACTGCCGAGCTATCTCCCCAGCCAGGATCAGTCGTTCTTAAGCCACAGTACTGCTATTGACTTTTAGACTTTGGTAAAAAAGACTGGCAGAAATGCAAGATAGGATCCAAAGTTTACAATTTAAAAAACATGTCACAGCAACACTACTGGCATTGCTCTCCTCAGATTACATCTCTCCCTTTGAACACACGCACCCTGTGGTTCTTGCCACTTTCTCAGGAGGTCTGGAAGACCTCTTTTGGGAGTCTTTTTGTGGCTTCTTCAGTGCCCTGAACCTATTAAAGAGCATTTACCACTGTTTGGCTTTAGAGACGAGACCACGTCACAGGGTAGCACCTCTGACGAATAAGGTGGGTGAGGACTCAACAGAACAGTTCTGCACGGCTGCATTTTCATCGGATGGCTTAGCAACCGTGTTTGCTGTGGTTTTGAGTATACCTCATAAAGGTACTCAGCCAAGGACTTTCAAAGCTGCTTCAGAAAGCGGCAGGAGCAATGGGCTGAGTGTGTTCAGAGCAAGGAGGGGCATGAATGACAGTGTCTTTTACTGTAATAAATTTGAAAAATTAAAACATGGGATGTATTTTTTAATTACCTCCATGTACTTAGTAGTTTGGGATTTTATTAGACTTAAAATGAGAGTAATTGGAGAGTTTGTTTTCTTCCATGTTTGTGGCCCCAGCTGTGCTGAGTTGTTGCACTTTGTATATATTCTTTTGGGTGCTGGGAAAGAAACATTTCTTTTTGTAGAAGGAACTCTGATTATCAGCTTAAAATAGGGCACAGCGATGGGTTAAAGAATTCTAAAGACATGCTAACACGATGGGCTTAGTGCTCTTGGAAGAGGAAGAGATGGCTGTTATTTTTCTTGCCATGTAGTAAAGAAAATAACCACATGGTTTGTAGTTTTTCCAGAAATTTCTTGCTGGAATGTAGGTTTTTATTTTATTTTTTTCTTTTTAAAAAACTTGAGTTGTTGGAGAAGAAAGGGCATGAATGACATTGTGAAGGTGGCCCCCCTCTCCCTGAGTAGCCCATCCCTTACTCCAGGGAGGCCTGGGGCGGGTGGCTGTCTCCCAGCCCCTCATCAGCACCCTGTTCAGTTTGATTTCTGAGTCCTTGAAAGCTCTCCCATTCACCCGCCAAAAGGCCCAGGCATCAGGGTGAGGGAAGTAAAATTTAAAATTTAGTGGTCTTGGAAAAATGCGTGTTTATAATCAGCTTGAGAGCTGAGAGGATTTGTGAAATCATTTTGGCTTAACAGCCATTGATTGCTGATAAAACAATATTTAGCTTTGTGTGAAGAGGGCCAGTGGGGCAAGGTGTGGGCACCTTGTCAACCAGGCTCATTGAGCGGGGATGATGGGCCGAGGCTGGGGGGGGTGTCCACAGCGGCGCAGGTGCCGGTCCTTCAAGGGGCGCTTGTCAGTTGCCAGAGAGTCCGGTGAAAGGAAGGACGCCAGAGGCTGATGGCTGGGGTGGCGTTGATGTGCCTTCACTCACTAATCAGATTGAAAGAGCCCCGAGGTATTTATGTCACTTTAATTTCCGTCAAACAATTGGAGACGTCAGTACTCTATTAAGGAGAGGCTGATCCAGAACTAAAGCCAGATAAATTAGGGTTTCAGTTTAATCAAATTATCCCTCTTCTGGCTGTGGACGAAGTCAGAGAGACAGCGTCGGTCTGGAGGCTTGGGATTGGCTCAATCTTTTCCCCGAGTTTTAAAGAAGCCGATGAAAGGAAAAGCATTTCAACAGAGACAACTATAATAATCCCGCCAAGCTATCATGCTAACACAACAACATAACCCACAACATTTATTTCTGTAGTCAACTGTGTTGTTTTATTGTGGATAACTCGCTATTAAAACTGAAGTTCTATTGAATTGGAGTGAAGGAAAAATAGACACGGAAGAGAAATTCACTTGGAACTTTGCTGTGTAGTTTTGGGCTTTTCTTGGCATACTTTCAGAGCATTAAAAATCTCAAGTTAAAGAAAAGAAAGGCCCTGCTAAGAGGCTCTTCTCTCTCTCTCTTTCCCAGGATGCGCCAAGCATTAAAACTGGTTCATTTCACACAAGATGAATTTCAAACAGAATGTAGGACAGGTCAGCGAGTCAGCTGTAGAGAATCCAGCAGCCCCATGCATCACCGAAAAGCAGGCAGTGGTGCTTCTTGGGGAAAGGAGTTGAGGTTTTTCCGCCTAAAGTAGGGCAGAAAAAATAACTTGCCCTGCAGGTGGTGGGCGTGGTGAGAAACGTTAGGGAGGGTGAGGGAGGCTCCCGGAGCGACTGTGATGCTCTGTCTCAGTCTGGGAGCGGAAAATGCCCGAGCGCTCTGCTTGTAATATATGTTCTGTTGTCATAGATTTCAATACAAAGTTTTAATAGTTTTCTTGGGCCTGTTATTTAAACATTGACATGGGTCTTAGTTTCTTATTGCTGGTGTAACAAACGGCCTCAAATTTCATGGTCTAAAAAAGCGTAAGTTTATTTCCTTACAGTTTTGCAGGCTGTAAGTTGGATGTGGATTTTCCCGGGATGTTATCAAGGGCTGGTGGGCTGTGTCCTTCCCCGAGACTGGGTGGGGGCTGAGTCGCTGCCTTACATGTTCCAACTTCCACAGGCTGCCGGCTGTCCTTGCTTTGTGATCTTGTCCGCTACATCCAAGGCCAGCGGTTTGGGCTCAGGCCCTTCGCACGTTGTGTACCTCTAGTGTCCGCTGCCTCTGCTGTCTGCATGCCTGT